>JAUZND010003399.1:0-33145 GCA_034780555.1 Coelogynopora nodosa
GTGACTTTGTCACGAAGGATTGTTCTGAATTTAACCATTCCACCAAGCCTGTAGTGTATTGCCATGATATTGTTGGGCTAGTGGATTTCATCGATCGTGAAAGGTTGGAAGAAAGTGATGATGCCAACATCAAGATCTGCATTGATGGAGGCGGCGGATTTATGAAGTTGTGCCTTAGCTTCATGTGCAAATCTAACACCACTAACTCTGGGTCTAAGATGAGATCGACCTACAGCCAAGGCATTGCAGCTAACCAACTTAAAGATACCGGTGTCAAAAACTTTTCATCTTAGCGATTGTTCTGTCAATACAGGAGAACTACACACATTTTCAAAAAACTTTTTATCTTGGCGATTGTTCCGTCAATACAGGAGAACTACACAAATGTTCTTCGATTGTGGTTATTACTATAGCTGACAGATAAATCCAAGTTCACCAGCAAAGTCATCGCCACCGATTTAAAGCTGGCCAACATCTTGCTCTGGTTGATTGCACATGGGTCCACCCATACCTGCAGCTGGTGTGATGCATCCCGCAGGTCTCTTCAGTATGATGGTATTCCAAGGTCATTGGGAAACATCACTGAGAAGTTTTGGGCTTGGCATGCTGCTAGGTCTGACCTCAAGCTTATGTTACATTTAATTGTTGTAACATTTATATTGAATTATGTTTTTCTTAATAATACATCTTCAGTACTTTAAAAACTTATAATTTATACATATGTTTATATATCCATGTTATATGACATCATTATACATGTGACGTCATTACAATATATACTATGACCTTTAAAACAATTTTTTTTGGTAGTTTGAGTACACATTTCTATTAGTTGGTAATACATTTATTGGGTCTATCTAACTTCGTTTTTGAGATATGGGCATATTTATATTCAAGATGTCGTCCATTTTAAAATAGTGACGTCATCAATAAAGCTTTCCCACGATTTAAAAAAAATATCATCTTAAAATACTTGTATGAGCCTTAGGAAGTGAAATATGAAGAAATTTAGGATGGTCGTGCTACTTCAACTAAATCTTGGTTCAGGCTCACCGTGAGTAATAATGCGAATTTTGAAATAGACATAGCATACTGCTGTTTGCAACTTAAATTATAGTATTTTATGGAACAGATATGACCCATCCTGTCGATCTAAGAATTCTTAAACAAATTGTTGAATTCTTAGATTAACAGTAAAGTTAGACCCAGGAAGGGTCTCATAACCTATCCCATATTGATTCCTGAATCATTGTAATAAATATAGTAAATTTTAGTATTAAGAACTAACCCCTTTTACTTTATATTCTAATACTCTCTGATTCCACTTTAATTTTCTCCAACAATCTCCTAATTCATTCTATTCAAATCTAATTATTCTGATTTCTCTTTTTTTTCAATTCTATTCTATTTTCCTCTAACTAACTCCAATGATCTCGAATTCAACTCAGATTAACTCTGATTCCTCTTTATTCTAATTTAAATAAATCTGATTACTTATTAACTATTACTAATTATGGGGGACTTAATATTTTCTTTGCCTTTGGTGGTTTTGCCTGACAAGATGGACCTGGTAGTAGGACCTCACCAACCTCATCTTGTAAAAAACTAGAAGCCTCTGCAGCCAAAGGTGCTGCTGGCTCCCATGTTTCAGGCACATTGAGACCCAAAAGGCCTGGGGAGTCAACTCCTAAAACATCGAGTATGGCATTTTCCAGCTGTGTCAACACGAGCTGACCTTGTCCAATATTATGCTTAGTGTCCAAGCGCTTCTTCGCCCCTGCTACCAAATTTCTCCACAACACATCCCGGAGGTAGGCCCAATCTTTACCTTGGGGAACAAGATTGATCTCCATAGCTAAAAGAGAGTTATGGATCTCCATCCACGTGGACCTCTTAGACTCCTTTGTAACCCCCGTACTGTCGTCATACCTTCCAAATAAAATATCCGGCTTCTCTCTCACTAGAATAACAAAGGGCATTTTCTCCTCATGCTGAGCCTTTCTCTTTCCTGACAAACTATCCATCATTTTGTGTGTGCTTACTGCGAAGTGAAAACAAAAACTGTGAAGACACAGTCAGGAACACGCTGAATATTACAATGTCAAATTAGATAGCAAAACAAATGATTTATTTAGTATTTCAATTTATTATATATATTATATTTGATAATTATCTAACCGCGTTTAAAATACACACTGATAATTTCGGAGAAAAAATATCAGTAACTTTACTGATAATTATCAGTTCGGTAATATTTTGTGAAACGCAATTATTTTAACTGATAATAATGGAAACTAGTAATTTACGCTGATAATTATCAGTCTAATAGTTTTTATACTGATTAACCAAAAAATTATATTGTATTTATAGGGCAGGATACAGAGAATTCATTTATTATGTTCTGTTTGAGTTTGAGTAGACTATCATATTTATTATGATTATTTATTTTAGCTTTTCCATATTTTATTGCCAATATTTATGTTATTGTATACATATATTAATTTCTTCTAGCTCATTGTATGCCACTATTTTTAAATCATCTATACCACAAACGTTTTTAGTGGCTTATATTTAGCCATAATTTTAGCATTTTACTTATAATGAGCAATTTTAGTGGCTCCTATGAAGTCACCTTAATAAACATGAACCATATTTTTGATAATTGGCTCACATTTAGCTACTTTAATTTATCATATTTAGTCAATTTAACGAGCCATATCTATAGTGTTCTAAAATGATCAAATTATGTTTTAAATATATATTAAATTTAAATGATTATAGATTAAATTGAAATAAATTGACTTAATAACATAACAAAAATAGTATTTAAAAAAAATATTTATAAAAGGCTTATACATTGGAATCTTAATTATAGTAAAATATATAATCCTTATTAATACTTTCGATTTTGACAGAATAGCCACAAATACAATATACAATGCAGTTAACTCAGTTGAGATCACAGATTTTGATAAATCTATTTGCATAGCTATTACTATTTTAATATATATATATATAACAGCTTATGAGCCAAAAACAGTTTTATGTTAGTTTAAATATGTTTTTTCTTTTATTTAAATGTTTACAAATGTTTTTCTGCATTTTTTAATATAATCCTGATGATTTTATAAATTATTATTTATAGATGGCACAAAGTCAGGTAGAATTCACACGAAAAAAGTTTGAAAATCCAACAGAATGGAAACTAAGAAAGCGATTTCTCCAAAAAAATCTAAATCTTTATGAGCCCAGTCGATTAGAGTGTCTATCACATTGCTTTATTAATATGGAAATGTATGGAGCTTCATATCCTGCAGAAGTTATGAACCAGGTGAGAAATATATTTACCACGACTTCATGGGCTTTTTGTTACTTACAAATTAAATGTCAACATTTTCTATACATTCAACTCACACAAAGATAACTGAATTACATTAAAAGGAGCTAAAAAAAGCTTGATAACAAATATAATAAAAATCATATTATACACATTCTTTGAAAAAGTATATTTTTAAAATTAGGAAATGTTGTCTTCTCAAACGATCAAGATTATCACATGTTGTTTTGAAAGAACAACATTTGGCTATTTAACAAATTTTTTGAATTACCAGTTCCAGATTTGAGAGATGAGTATTGTTAATAAGGAGATAAATTCACATAGATGTGTTAATGATAACACATTTCTAAATGCATTTGCACTAGATCTACATTATAATTTGAGGTTAGTGCTCTTTTTTTGTCATACTTGTCGAGAATAATTTTTTTAAAATTATTATTTAGTAAATTGCCTACTTAAAAATTATTAACTAATATTTTTATACTGTGGAATATTTAGCAGCTTGAATTTTGCTAAAAGACAAAATACTATTTTTTTACCTTAATAAAACTGTGACCATTGTGTAGTTGAATTGATCTGAATTCTTTCCTATTTGTTAATCAGCTATATGTTTAATTATTAATTTATTATATCGAGCTAACATTGATAATTTCAATAATAATGTGTTTTGCTTCATCCTAGTAAATATTATGTTCTTCATGGAGAATATCCATCACTAATATATATTATATTATATAGTTTTTATTTTATTGCATTATGATTTATAGGTTCGACAATGCAGTGATGGTCTTGTTGATGAAATGATGAAGCGTCGTAAGATTGCTGTTCCCGAACCTGTTCAGTTTGTTAAACAAGTGTTAAAAATTGGTACGTAAATTTGTAGCGTTATTATGTTTGCCTACAGGTAAAAAATATATGCTCTAGCCAAATAATTAAATATTACTGATATTTATACATAGGTAAAGTGATGATAAATATATACATTTAGTCACGGTACATGACACATGGTATAGGACATATTAAAACTTTAATGGTATTGAGAGACGTCAACATAGTTACCATACATTAAAAAAGGTTATTGTTTTTGCAGATATAATACTATTAGGTAAGCTAACTGTTCAATATGGGAACAATACGATTTGTAAAAAAATGTTATGGTTATGTTTAATCCAACATTAAATATACAGATTTTTGAAATGACAGTGGAGGTTATGTAAAGAATTATTAAGATTGAACAACTCATGAAAGTGAATGTCTACTAGATTGCATACAATTTTAAAACAGAATCAACTAAAAAATGTATCAGACATATGCCGTTTGAGTGTAACTATTTTTATGAATGGCTAATCTATATAATAAAATAACATTAAGATAAGAAGAAATAGCACAACGAAAATATCCTTGAAAATTAGTACAGTACAGTACTTTTCGTTGGGAAGAGTGTTACTGATACAGTGTTGCCACTCCACTCGTAGTTGGTACATTTGACACATACCACATTGCACTCATCAGACATCTCTATAATACTTGTATTTAAGTGAAAATGTGTTAAATTTTAATTAAATTATATTCTCTCGAGTTGGTGGCTGACTGTCGTTTCAGCCTTCAACCTATTCAGACAGCCCCCTCCCGGCCAGATTATTCTTCGCCATACATAAAGTAGATAATATGTCATAATTTTTAGGAAAATTATAATTTCATTTTTTAAACTTTATTTATATATTAGATAAATCATGTCAAAACAAAAGGTATTGCCCTCAAGAAATGAATACATACAAGTAGTATTTAGGTTATACTCCGCAAAATGTGCATTACGAAGTATTTAAGCCAACACTCAAAGCAGGGCAAATTTTCCAGTGTGATTTTATTACTATCCTAAAGTTACTGGTTTGCTGTTTTATTTTTATTTTTTAGATAATATTTTCAATGATATACAAATATCTTTGTCTATGTTCTATATTGCTGTTCTAAGTTATTGCTTGTTCTAAGTTACTGAGCGCAATATGTTGCATTGTGATGCATTTATATACCATTTTATTTCTATTTAATAAATCCGCGGTTGCTATTATCACTACACTATTATTTTAATTTTTTTAAATTATGCGATAGTGTTTTTAGAGTCATATTTTTCAAAACTGCAAGTAGTTAATTCAGATTATTTTAAATGATCTTAACAAGAGTTTTATGTTTTGCTCCAGCAGAAAAAGATGATTGTACTATTAAATCGGAAATCCGACCTTTACTTGTAACTAACGGAAGAGTTCAAAATAATACCTACCAGACACAAAAAGTAGAACCTTCCAGCGCTCCTGTTTCCAATAAAACAGTTTCTAACAAAAGAATTCCAAAGAAAAAAGCGAAAAATAAGGGGAAAAGGTCAGTATATATTTTTATTATGTAATATAATTGTTGTGTCATACTAAATGAAAGTATTTTTAATATTTTCTTATAACTAATTAATTATAAATTAGTTTTTAAAATACTTCGTTATTTTCTATACCTTATCCTTTGTTATTAATCCAAAAGCGGATATACGTTACATATTAGCAAATTTTATATTCATCCAAGGACGCATCCTTGATTCATCTCACATTCGACACCCATTGCATAGATGATGGGCTGATAACAGACTACAAACCATCATCTGTTTTGTTGGTTGTAAACTATGGAACTTTTGGTAATATATTAATTGATTTAGGATTCGTATGAATATAAGTAATGTGGAAAAGAATTTTCTAATGTGTAATATATATTCTCATATTGGAAAAATATATTTTACATTAAAGTAAACGTTTTCTTTATATTTGTTAATATCATACTAGTTTTGTTTTATTTGTGTTTATGATTAGTATGTTTTTTAATTAAAACTAACCTTTTACTACTCTATCAGTGTTATGCCTTTTCATATATGTTCCCCCTTCCATGATCAACACTGATAAATTAAAAAAATGTATGTATGTATATGATAGTATATAATTGTTCCCAATAATACAATTATATACTATCATATACTAGCTAAGTATATATACTTAGCTACATTATATTTATTTCATTATTTTAAACTGTATTCGTACGTAGAGCTTATTACACTCGGAAAAAACGTCAGTTTGTGTTGGCTGTTAAAGGGTCGATTCTGCAGCAATTACGTAATCGGGGTCATCGAGTACAATAACTTTTAAACTCCCCTTCCCTTCAAATAATATAAAAAATGGAGTTACTGTTCCAATTTAATTTCATTCTGCTTCCAGCTCTGTTTACCAATTCACTATTTTATTATAGGCCTATTACTAATTCACTGTTTTATCATTCTACATCGCGTCCACTAGTGTTGACTGCTACTTCCTTTTTTAATATATTACTACTGCAGTTTGGATCATATAATAATAATAGTTTTGTTGAATATCACAAACATGTCGGTGACACTTTAACAAAGTATATGATGATACAGAATAATTAAACAAGAAGTGCGAGAGTGCGAAAAATAGTTGGAAGAAAATGTAAAGGTTAAAAGAAACGAACAATGGAATTGTTTGGATCTGGTGGTTCTACAGAGCGGTACTCGAAAAATCGGTTGCCTGGTTGGGTTTCCTTTTGTGCGGAGTAGAGGCAGGATTTCGTATAAGAGGTGTTCTTTTATCGTCATCTGTCTGGTCAACTTTTGGCATATTTTGATAGTGAAGATTACGAGGTTGAAATTTTGCTGTGAACACCAATTATTTTAGTCGCTATTTTTTCAACCTTAGATGATTAAAGTTATTTTTGGATAAGTTGCAGAAAGCGGGGAACCCGTATGTCAAGATGGAGCGGATAAGCTTATTTTAGAAATCTAATAGTTTCTATTTTTGAACGCCGATAGATTTTATGATTTTCAGATAGAAAGGTCTTTTTTGGTGCCTTGGTTACTGTGGTGTCTACATAGAGGTCCCACCAAAGGTTGCTTGATATTTTAATTCCGAGAATTTTTGCTTTTTTTACTTGTTCGGTTGAAATATTGGAAAATTAAATAGCTGGTGTGTTTATGCTGTTCTTCGTATTTATAATCACTTCTTTGGTTTTTGTCATGTTGATGCTCAGACTGTTTTCTGGCGACCAGTTTAGAAGGTGAGTGAATTCTTCTTGAAGTCTATTATCCTCATTTCAGCGAAGGATTAATTTTTGTAGGTTAGATAATTAGAGTATTTAGTGAATTTTATGTTGTGATATAGTGGTTTTAAGATGTCAGTGACGCATGCAAAACAGAAGGGAGCGAGAATACTCTCTTGAGGTACCGACTGAGGCCAATTCCGATTGCTCTTCACCATTTCTAACCCGTTGGTGGCGCTCTTGGAAGAAGTCAAACATCCACGTTATAAGCTGTTTGCATGCACCAATCCTGACAAGAGCGTTGAGTACCGTGTTAAAAGCAACTTGCAAGGCTTTGCAGAAGTCCACTAAGAGGGTTCTAACAGCGCCGCTTTATTGATCAAGATGTTGTAAAATATATAATTGTTGATTTGAAGTTGTCCCTGCTCTAGTTCTCGGAACGGAAGATTTTGAACAAGATATGGGGCACTCTATTTCTTGAGGATTAGTTTCTCTGTGATCTTCGATGTGATGATGAGAATTGAGATAGCTAAAGTCGGTGATTTTAGGTTCCTTTGTTTTTGAATTGGGTGTGATAGTTGCATATTGGAAACAGGTTGGTACCTTGCCGGATTTTTATGCTGTCGTTGAAGATAGACATGATAGGCGTTAATCCTTTGCGTTTTGTTTGAATATCCACAGAGGGAAACCGTCTAGTCCGGGGCTATTATTTGTATTAGTATTCTGTGAAAGCTTCTTCAATTCTGTAACAGACATGTGCTCACTTGGTAAATCATCGAAGTCATAGTTCAAACTGACTGTTTAGGTATATAAATTAAATGTAAAAACTTCGTTGATATCGTTACTGTTGAAAGTGGTTACCAGCGTTGTTGATGATATTTTGTTTATATTCTTTAATGAGTCTAGTGAATTTGTTAATTCAGTTAAGATATTATGGCGCAGTTTTTGCTTTAGAAAGCTTCGTCTCTTTAGTTCAGAGTGTTTTTGACTGGTATGGACATCCAAGAAGGATCAGACGGAAGCGAAAGTTTTTCTGTGTATGTGATATCAGAACAATTTTTCCTAAATATTTCCTTACAGTCGACAATGTTAATAGTTGCATTCAGATTTGCTCTGAACTGCGATTTGGTGACTGCTACAGTTTGCATTGTTGTTTTTTGTGGTTTGTTTATAGGTTTTGTGAGTAGCACAACATAAGAGTGGTCAGAGCTAGATGTTGAAGAGTGTTTCTTTTTAGACTTGTATAATGTATTGCTGTGGAGCATTCTTCAGAATTAGATTGAAGGAATTGTTGTTCCTGGTAGAAAATAGGACGCGTTTGACAAGGCTATGACATGACATTAAGCCATATATGTGATGTCTAAGATTGTTGAAGTCTCCGCATACATCGATAAATGGCTCGAATTTCATATGTTCCTTTGCTTTGTCAGTCAAGTTGTGATTTGTCGTGATTGGTTTTAAAATTCAAGTACGGATAATAGATGGCACAGATAATCCCATTGCATGGTGGAATTGTAAGAGAAAAAATTTCCCTTGTGTTGGAGAAGAACATATTGCCTCTAGAACTGTAGATAAGGATGCTTCGGTTCTGTTGTGATTGTCTGGTAGCCGTCAACATGGAGGTAGTTGTCGTTGATGTTTATGTGAAGATGAAAATATTCGTGTTGAGTATAGCTTGATCAGATGCCTGATGTCGTCCATTTTGTTTAAAATTCTCCTTGTATTGGTGAGACAGAAGGAAGGATACTGTCGTTTTTGACCAAGCGAGGTTGCCGTACTGGTTGGACATATAGGAGTATACGAATAACTCACTTATCAAGAGACCTTTGCATGGGACGTATTGTGTAAATCGGTTCAATATTGCGGCAACAAATATTGTATTTAAAGTTAAACACAGGTTTCCATGAAGCATACTTTACACTGTGTGTTCAGTTTGCATTGGTTAACATAATTCGGACAACCAAAATTTTGTTATTGCTTTTTAGGTTTTTGTACCTATTTTTTAGTATTTTTTTAATTGTTTTGATCGTACAAAATATTTATTACATGTGTTTTTTTATAATATTTATATCATTTTGTTATAATTATTTAACTAGAATTTTACTATAATACAATATAATTGCATATAGTTTTTGACTAACATTATATATAGTCCTTCTGCCAATGGGGGTGCGAGGTACCAGTAACAGCAGCCAAGGTTTTTAAATATATATTATAAATATATATTTCTGCCTGTGTATGCCGCCAGTCCCTCTTTGGAAGCCCGCTTCCAAGAGGCAGAGCAGAGCTCCCTGCTGGAGGAGCGCACAGCAGCCCTGCAGGAGCTGGTGGACACGACCAATCGTCTGTGCGCTGGCGGGGGCCACGAAACCAGCTCAGGTCACTGTCTCGTCTCCCTGCTCTACATGGCCGCCTCCAAGATCCAGTGCTCCCTCTCCACCCCGTTTGATTTTGCCCCTGCCGCACCCACCGGCGCCGCATCATTCGTGTGTCGTGTTCTGCTCAATGGGGACACCTTGCTGGCGATTGGCTCCAGCTCATCCAAGAAGAAGGCCAAGGCGGCCGCCTTTGACACCCTCATGACTCGGTTTACTACCTGGAAGCAGCTCGAGGTACGAGTGTAGTTCTCAGCGCCAGAGGTTTTCTACACAAAGGCAAGGAATTTTCCAACATCAATCTGTGGAAAGTTATCTTGATTAGATATTGTAACTTTTACGACTAAAATTTGTTACCGCAATTTTTAATGTTTGATTTTATTTTAGTTAAAAAAGAGTCACGATTATAAATCTTACTGCTTATAAACAATGTAGATATCGATATTCAAAATGTTATTGTAAACTGCTATGAATTTAATAATCTAGCTTTTCTTTTATCAAAAATGTCACTTTTACATTTCTTATTTCCTTACTAGTCCATGCGCCAATGGCCGTAAAAGTATCGTTTGGTGGCACCCCCTAACAAAAAGATAACACTAATTTGTAAGGATGGCTCACATTCCGAACGGTAAGAAAACAAAGTTGATCAAAGAAAAAAGTAATTCCGTCATATATTTTTGACAACTTAAGTTACATATTCATGTACAAATTTCTTCATTTTTTGAAAAAATACTATTTCGGTTTGGAGTACTATAATTTTGTTTCTTTTTGTCAATATTTTTCCACATATTTTTAGAAAGCTTACGCTTTGGAGATGTCAAACAATGTTAACAAAATAAAAATATATTTGTTTCTTGTGATGATTTCATCGATGACGTCATACTTTTTCTCAAAAATAAACCCTACCCCGCTATTTATTAGACTGAAAATTATAGTAAACTTTATTTTTTTATTGTCTTATGTCATTTTATTGAAGGTGCGAAATGTGCTACCCCATATGTGATTTTATGAGAACCTATGACGCAATTACATGCGTAATACTGTCTTATAAATGGACTATTGTCTGCTTTTCACTTTTTTAATAATATATAATAATTTTTTTCTCCAAACATTTTAAACATTTCTCACTAGATTTCTCTTTGTCAAGAAATATCGTATGGCGAATTTATGAAATAATGTTTTGCCCATTCAGTTTAACTGTTAGAGAACTTTTAAATACAAGGACCACCTTACCTATATATTGAACACTAATTTGAAAAGAAGTTCAGTTGGCCGACTACATTTCCTCCAACTCTTGATGAAGGACACGGCCGTTCGTGCTGACATTTGTAGTTACTGAACAACATTTTCTTGCACTCATTATAAAAAAATTCTTCACACCGTAAGGTCACATGACAATTTTTTGATATATGGTAGAATTTTATATTTTTAAGTATTTGGTAATTTTGTTTTTTTGATTTGTTTGTATTATATTTGATTTAAAAATTAAAACTATTGTTATAAATTATATTTTAAATAATATGTTTAGTTTAAAAAATAATATATTTTTTGGGTCTGGACCTATCAATGAAAATCTAGAATTCGAAATTTTGCGATAAAAAATGCCACCAAGGATTAAATATTATTTCAGCAAAATATGTATTTCTAATTTGAGTTTGAAAAAATCTCAAAAACAAGTTATGTCATTTTATGAGGTTCTTTTGTCATACAAAGTTGTTCATCTGTTCGTTTTAATCAAATATTGTATATATCTAGTACGCCAAATTTCAGAGTTATTGATTTATCACAAGTACTTTATCTCAAAAATCGGTTCTGAATCACCTCGAAACATATAGATATAGTTATACCTCCAAATTTATGCTATATATTGGATCAATTATTTATTGATTTTGTTTCAACCTATGTATTTGAAAGTAGAGGCATAGTATAACAAAAGAAGTTGTGTGTAGAAACATATATGTAAATACATTATATGATAATATATTGTAATTTATGTATATAAACATATGAAAACAAAAGTTCCATCCACATTAGAAAAATCGGTAATTTTGTACATAGCTTTAAAATGATATATGAAATAATTCTGCTAAGTTTCAGTCAATTTTATTCACCAAAGATAAAATATTTATATTTTACGTGGTCTGTACTATTCCCAATGCGACTATGATTTGGCCATATCATATCGTCCACCAAAATAGCATTTTCTGCTACTTAAAGTATTCCCAAACTTGCAGATATTACATAGCTTGATAATCAATTAAATAAAAATTTAATGTAGGGCCAACATTTTTTCCCCTTTTTAGGATTTCTATATCAATTGTCAGCCCTATGAACTCATCAAATTTCCTAAAAACTATAACCAGAAATAAATAAAATCGAATTTGATTTGCCTGTTTCATTAGCATTTTCTACTAATTTAAGTTTGATAAATTTTTTCATATTAAAAAAAATTACCTTTTATGAGATGTCATCATCAAAAATCAATAATTTGAAGTAATTTTTGAGAGAAAAAAATTTACCATATCACCGTATGCGTGTTGTACCAAATTTCACCTAATTCAACTAAATTTCGGTAACATTTCTAGGTTGTAACATTTTAATATGAAAGCATCTAAAATACGGTTATTAAAATCTGAAGAAATATTAGCTAGAATTGTAAAACTTTTACAATTTTAAGAATTATAATAAGTTCTGCAAAGAAGGTCGAAGATCGCCAATGACATTATTTTTTTCTAAGTGGAGTTTTGTCTTTAACTGGTCAGGACTATAAACTGGTCAGGATCAACATTACACGAGAATTTATTAACCACACAAGATTTAAGGGATTTGGAATTTTTATATCTACATATTTATACTATATATTGTGTTTTATTTTCTGGTGTTCATTATTTTTCAAGACTTATGTCATACATGAAGCAAATAATAGGCCCTACTCAAGATAGTAATGTGATAATTATAGATTATTTTTTTGTGTGTAAAAAGAGAGTGCCGCTTTAAAAATATTTTTCGTGTACATCCCTATATAATATATATTATACATTTTAGATTTATTTCTAGCACTAATTTTGATCATGCGATATTGACAGATACACATTAAGAAAACATTGCGTTTATTGTCTTAGTTCGTTTGCCCGCCTATAGGTTGGGGACTTGCGATACTTATTTTCATATTTTTTGAATTAAAATATCTTTAATATTCTTATTTGAAACAGTTCGTTAATAATTACAATTTTACCCTAGTTAAATAGCAAAGGTTTCACAATTAAAAATTACATAATATTGACCATTTTTATTGTATATATTAAAGCCTTCATATAAATTGTATTAATGGATTGTCCTGTGCAGGTTGTGGATGACCTCGAGACGGGAAAGATGAAGGCCCAACGTGCCTGGGCAACTCTTCCAGTCAACACCGTTAAGATGGAAGTGGCAACATCGTCAACTCTTTCCGACACAAAGGGGGATCTTAGTGATGATAATTGGGTTCCACCGAACTTTGTTAAACAGATCTACATACGAGAGATGCTTACAGAACAGGGCAAGGTGAGTAGCGGTGTAATTTTGCGTTATATTTATTAATACGGCATTTACGTTAAGTAATATTTTCTGCTGGGTCTTTTATAGTATAATATATTAGTAGAGTCGGAGGACCTCTTGAACATTAAAAATAAATTAATTTACCTAGACTGTGTAACATTGTTTTTGATAGAGGGGCAGTACATAATAGTTAGCCACAGCTGGGTTATCTGTTTAACATATTATTGTAGTATGTATATATGTAATATTGGTTTTGTGCTTTAGGCAAATGCCTCGGTGTCGGTATTAACGCAAACGGCTGACTTCTTTCAACTACCAATCGAGATCACCTATAAAGAAACACCCTCTGTGACCACCGCATATCTCTCACTGAAAGGAGTTTGTATAGGGGAGGCCCAAGCATCCGGCAAAGTTGAGGCTCGCTTGGCAGTGTCCAATCGGGTCCACAATCGGCTGCGCAAACATCTCTGGACTATGGTGGTCAAACAGAGCGCTGATTTCATGCTCTCCCAAGCGCAGACCGGTATTTCGAAGAATGCCACCAGCGGAATGGCGGCCAAGGTGAGATAACTTTAGTGTTTTGTTTAGATGCGATTCATTTTAGGATAGGATGATTAAGTGGTTTAAGTGGCTGATTGGTGATATGATCTTAGCAAGTTAGCAAACACACTTGGCTTGCAACAGTGTCAATTGAAAGTTTCGCTTCCCATATTTAGGTTCGTTTGGCTGGTATTGGATCTGTCAGGTTGTACTGGGAACGATTAATTTGTGCGTGCGTTCGGATAGAAACCAAACTGACTTTCTGTCAGCTTTTTTGTGGCGTGTACTGTTAGTTTTAGTGTCAGATTTAGAGTGGTCGGTGAAAGGAGAGAATACATAAATGTATTTTGTCTGTATATTCTGACAATAAGCTATTTGGTCAGAAGGACAATAACTTTTTGGCTTATCTGTTAGTTACTTTGTCCAGTGCACGGTTCACAACATGAGCAAATCATAGTTTTTTAGCTTCAGACATGAAAAAAATTGTAATTGAAAACTTGGCTCTATATTAGTAAACAGTTGAATCGATCGATAAACTACGTTGAAGCAGCATTATACTGTAACTTAAGGCAATATCAACAATTTGTTCAGTAGGTATAATTGAGAATAGTATAAACATACGTAACTGATATGCCACACGATTTATGTTTATTGTTGTTCTGTAGTGTATTTGGTTCTCATTTACTGTTGACCATGACACTCTTTTTTAACTTATGATAGATCGTGCTATACTACTACTTTTTTTCCATCAGATAAAACCTTAACCATATTCTGTTTTCCAATTCTATATATAACGTATTAATATATTCGTATTAAAAAATACATTTTACAACTATACCCGACAAATTCTTTTGAGTTAAGTATTATTTTGTAATAAAACAATTTTATTTGTAGTGTGTAATTTGACTCCTCCTATAAGAGCGTTTTTTATCTATTTGGATTTATTCAGTAGTACGTATGTTAGTTATACTTGATAATCGTTGAAATAGCTGGATATTTGTAACAATACTTTTCATCGAAAAATATATTTATTGTTATATTACAGCTGTGTTTGGCCTTCATATATATAATTTTAGTTGATTATATTGTAGTAAACATTTAGGAAAAGTCGTTGAATATGAATCTACGAAATCCGCCCCCCTCTAGATTGAATTAAGTTAACTCATTTATATAAATTTTTATTAACAAGTTTTTAAAACGAATTTTAGTTGTTGGTTATTTTTTTATAATTATTTTTATTATATTTATTGTTTGTATTTTTTATCGCTATTTTTTATTCTGCTGTTTGTGTTCTTATTCCAGGCACCGAAACCGCTACAAGTGGACAACGTTGGATCCCGCATGATGCGCAAAATGGGCTGGACGGGGGAGGGAGGTCTGGGCAAGAAGGGGGACGGGCGGGCGGAACCTGTTCCTTCTGACATCACGGTTATCCATCGAAGGGGGCTGGGCAGTTGCGAGTCACACCGGGAGATTGTAGCCAGTATTCGTCTTATGTTAGCCGATTATGCGGCTTCAGGGAAGGTGAGAGGCCTCGTCCATGTTTTGTTTATATATTCAGTATGAGAAGTGGAAAAGGATTTACTTCCTTTTGAAAACATTACAATTGGGAACTTAGTATGTTCATTTCGTGGACATTATGTTTAGTTGAACTTTAGGAGTTGGTAATAATGCATATATTTTAATATAATTATAGCTGTGATTAACCCAAACATCTTATAGGTTTAAATATAGATATATATGTATATTTTGGATATAAGTGTATTTTATTATGATGACTTGGGGCAATAGTTATTTTATGATATCCTTATAAAATATTATTTTAAGCTAATCTAATTCAAATTATATAATATAATAACCTAGTCCGAATTAAGAGTATATCTATAGATTTACTAGCTCGTTTTTAACAGTCGTAAACACAGAAAACGTGTGATATGAAGCACGTTTTTAAATATTGAATATGCCTTTGAATATTGCTAAAAACAAGCCTTAAAACTGTTGTTATTTAATCAAAAATATGCTCTGAATAAACCTGTAAAGTAATTGTATATTATAAATATTTTCAAAATAGCTGGGTTTACTTTCTCGAGTATTCTATCGTTCGATTTGTATGTTCTGAAATTACTACAGGCGAGGGATTTAGTCGATTTTTATATATTTTAGAATATTTCATATACTTCACCTAATATTATCGAATCCGAATTAACTAGATCAAGATTAAATCAGATGTATAATACAGGCATGATGGGATTTTTCCAGATTTTTTTGTGAAAAATACCATCTTTTTCAGATAAGCGTTGTAATGACAAAAATGCAATAAAATATGAAGGGGGTAGGGGGTCGACTCCTACCTATATTTCCCTTATATTAAACCCACTTATTTGAAATATATGTAATAAAAGCTCAACATTTTCCTCGCTACGCGCCGATTTATACACTATTCTGCTCATAAATTGGATCAATACATTTTCCATGCTTAAAACATTATAAAACATACAATCATTGTCTATATTTTATTTTTAGAATGAACAGTATATATCTTGTTTGGATATATTGATGTGCTTAACTACTATTCCGTCTATTGAAACTTAATGAAAAGTATTAGTTTCTTATTTAATTTACTTATGAAAGTAGTTTCTTAAACAATATAATATATTATAGGATATTTTAAACACCCATTTATATGCATTCCAGCTAAAAATAACCTAAAAAATGTTTCACTCTAGTCACAAATTATACTTTGCTTGCTCCGCTTGCTCATCCAAGGTCCGAATGGATTTCCTGATTTTTAAAATGTCTCAATCCCATGCCTGTTATTTGTATTTTATAACATGTCACACAAAAGTGCCCAAACTCGCCACGTGCCCAACTTGCCATGTGCCCAACTCGCCCCAGTCTACCCTACTTTCCTCTCATAATAATAATATTATTATTTAATTCTTATATTGTGTATATACTGCTTTTTATCAAATTTGATGCTTACAATTATTAGTACACTCATAGTGATATTCATTTCTAATTTTTTAATAATATTTAATAAAGAATATTTATGATGATGATTAAAGCCATGCGTTTTGCTGCCTGTTTTGCCTCATATTTTTTTTACAATTTTTTTGACACAGCAAAAAGTGTTTATTGCTGTGCATTTAGCCATGTATTTTAGCCATGCATTTTTCCCACAATACATATATATAATACTTATCAAAATAAATGAAATAATGGGGTTGTTCCATAAAAACTGACAACTAGACCCTTTCCAACTTAAAAAAATGTGTGGCATAGGTACAGAATAAAGCTAACAAACTGAACAATTCAATGATGGTTGTCATTACATAAGAACAGGTGGCTAGATCCTTTCCCACTTATAAAAAATGCAGCATAAGTACCAAATTAAAGCTAAGAAACAGTGTAATCAATTGAGTGGGTCATTATATAAAAACAGATGGCTTGATCCTTTTACACTTGAAAAATCACACAGTATAGGTTCCAAAATGAATCTAAGAAACAGAGTAATCAAATGAGGGGGCCACAGGATAATAACAACCAGCTGGATTCTTACCCACTTATCTATATTATTATTTATATATATTTTCAAGTGGAAAAGGATCTAGCCACCTGTTTTTATGCAGTGACCCCTCATTTGATTACACTGTTTATTAGCTATATTTTGCTACTTATTCAAAAAATACTTTTTGCCATGTATTTTAGAGTAGATACAATTACAATATAATTATATATATATTACAATCAGTACATTTTATTTGTTTTATATTTATTTTAGTAACTTTTAGAATAATTATAGCACTATGTGTAGCTAATAAAAAATATGAGGAAAAATGCACAGCAAAAGTTCTAATCATAACATTTTTACATAGTCAAAAAAACTATTTGTTTTTATTTTTTAATCAAATAATTTGATACAAGAAAACAAATAATTTGTTGGTTATGGTTAAAAATTAATTATTATAAGCTTTTAAATTAATTATATACTTTTAAAACAATATGTATTTTGAAATTTGAAACAATTGTTTTGAAATTTCTATTTTGTCTGACCAATTAATAAATTAGCAGTCAGTAAAACTAAATTATAATGTATTGTATACAATACAAATAGAAATAATATGTATTATTATAATGTTAATCATTACAGCTATCAATTATTTACCATTTTCAAAATAATACCCACAACACTCACAGTGATGCAACAAACTGATTTAACTAATTACAAAGCTACTAATACCAATGACTTGACATGGGTGACAGAGCAGTTACAGCAAAATAATACCTGGTTGGCCAATTATAATAAAATAATACCCCCCACAGTGTTGCCTCAAAGTCAAACTGATTCATTCTGTTTTGTCTGGACCTAATGGAATTTTATGATTTATTCATCCTTAACCAATAAAAATTGTGTTTAAATATTTAGTAAATGTCCTGATTTCTTTTTTGGTCCAGACCAAATATAATATATTTTTATTATGACAGAACTCAATATTAATATGCTTTATTTAATCTTAACCAAATTTAATTATTTTTTATTCATTTAGAACAGATAGAAATAGTTTTTTGGTATACATACTGATTTTTATTAGGTCTAGCCCAAATAGAAATATAAAGTAATATTTGGTTAAAAATAAATAAAATTAATTTATATTTAGTTCAGACATAATATAAATCAAATAGAAATAGGACCAAATAGAAATCACTAAATACCAAATAAAAAAAGTTGTTTATTAAAATGAATTATTGAACTCATTATTATTTGATGCTGTTTTTCATTTTTGAGCAGAACAATACAATTTATTACACATTACAGCAACATATTTTATTAAAAGTAAAATTCTTGATTCTCTTTTGTTATTTAATATTATAACTGCAGCTGTTACTAATTAATATAACATTTTAATATGCTTTTGATGATATGAGAAATAGTTATACAGTAGTGCCAAAGTATGCGGAACTTGCAAAGAATTTTGAGAGGTATCTTTTTTGCCATTGTTTAAGGATTCAGAGTATCACATAAATTGCAGGTAATTTTATATGAGGCGCTATGGAACTAGGAGATAATAGAAGACAAAATAATTTATATTTGGTCTGGATGAAAGAAATTGGTATATATGCCAAATAAAAACAATTTCTATCTGTTACAGATTAGTGAAAACTTTAATAAAATTATATATTCATAATTATAAATGATATATAATAAAATGATTATTCTTTATTATTATAATCATTTATAATTATTATATATGTTTTTCAGGTTGGCTGCATATATGGGAAAATACAGAAATTTTGTAATATTTAGGGAAAATACTAAAATTTCTGGTTATATTTGTGATTTGTTTTTAGTTGTATTAGGCATAGTATTAGGACAATTAAAAATAAATTTTATTTGCAATTTTACTCTATCACAATCATTACGTTCAAGGTTTTCAATTCCTTCTGAAACACATGCTTGAAAATGGCTACAGACCACATAGATACCCTGGTTGCATCTCTTTGTACATAATTATCATTCATTCTCATTTGTGTATCTATATAATTATAAGACATCATCCAGTTTCTACATTTCTGACACCATGATAGTCTATTGACATCATACATGTACCTATAGTACATTTTTACATATGTAATTTAAGTGACAATACCATTGTTTTACTTTTATCTTAATTATCTTGTAAAACCGCCAGGAAACACTAGGATAATTATTTTAGAAAAACTGTGGGAATCCTGTATAATATACTTTAACTTTTTACATTTTTAATTTTGTTTAATATATAATATAATACATATAATTGCATCTTTAATCAACATTATTTTATTTTTTGTTTTATTTAATGCATTTTTATCCATCCAGATGGACAGTATTTAAAAAAAATTAGAAATAAGTTTTAACTTTATTCAATCGACCAGTAAATATAATAGTGGACGTTATACAAGTTTTTCAACATATTTTGACAATAAAATATTAATAAAGATACATTTCCGATTTTTAAGAAAATTTAAAATTAAATATTTTAAAAGTTATAGAAAATTCTACAGAAAATGCTGTATTATGTAGATATGACTTAATTTATAATGAATATGGCCCCAATAGATTCTGATTATGTCTGAGTGGACGAAATATCTATGAAACGTCATTAAATATACTCACTGAAATTTTCAACAAGATCTACTGCACAGGTTTTATTCCAGTTGACTTAATTCAATCCGTTTTCATCACTCTTCCGAAGAAGCCCAAAGCGACTGATTGCACTGAATTCCGTACTATTAGCCTTATGAGTCACGTTATGAAATTATTATTACGAATAATTCTAGACCGTAAGGACAAAAAGATCGAGGAAGAAATTAATGAGAGTCAATCTGGATTCCGCCCAGGAATAGGTACGCATGAAGCGCTATTTGAAAGTTCAGAAACCCGTCTATATCTGTTTATCGACTATGAAAAAGCGTTCGATCGTGTTTACCACTCTCGTATAATGCAATGCCTTGATCACCTAGACGTTGATACAAATGATAAAATATTAATTGCAATTTGATACTGGGGGCAGCCGGCATCTGTCAGACTAAGCGATGGCGTGTGTTATCCCCAAAACTGTTCAACCTGTATACGGAAGAGATATTTAGAGAAAGCATTGATTTACCAAGCAGTGATACCAACAACCTCCGTTATGCTGATGACACAGCACTAATAGCCGGTTCGGAGAATGCACTGTAGAATATTGTTGATGTTGTAAGGCAAGAAAGCGAACGCAATGGATTACAGATGAACATAAAGAAAACCAAGACAATGGTTATATGTCGAGATGACACACCAACTGTGTCGATTTACGTGAATGGTTAAGCTCTAGAACAAGTTTAAAAGTTTTAGTATTTGGGCCAGTGGATAACAAACAATGTGAATTAATGTGAATGTGAAGTAAGAAGTCGCATCGAGATTGCGCGGAATATACTCATCAAGCTGAAGGATGTACCTACATCAAGAATTCTAAATCTTAAACTACGCAAAAGAGTGATGAGATCTGTACTGTCAACCTGCATCGGATACTGTATTGATGTTTGCATCGGATTGTTTATCTTTATCTGTACTGTATTGATGTTTGCATTGAATTGTGTGTCTTTATCTGTACTATATTGATGTTTGCATCGGAGTGTGTGTGCTTTTATTTGTACTGTATTGATGTTTGCATCGGATTGTGTGTCTTTATCTGTACTATATTGATGTTTGCATCGGATTATGTGTGTCTTTATCTGTAATGTATTGATGTATGCATCGGATTGTGTGTCTTTATCTGTACTGCATTGATGTTTGAATCGGATTTTGTGTGTCTTTATCTGTACTGTATTGATGTTGTATGTGTGTGTTTGTGCGACGTATTGCCAAATAAAATGTTACAGTACTGATATTTAGAAAACTTTTTCTATATAGTAGCTTGCAGCCTGTTAACTTACATATGTTTAATAAAGCAATAGTTGATATAATTTTATTTGTTGACGATTTTACTTTTTGTGTTGAATGGCGCCCTTTGTAACATAGCCCCCTCAATCAGAAATCCGTGGCGCGGCCCCTGAATAATATACATTATTAACAATCTATCATTAGGTATTTAGTATCATTTTGTAGAGCGTAAAAAACTGGTCAGGATAAGTTTACGAATAAGAAACGAATAAGTTTATTGAAATTTATATTGTATGTGTCTTAAGTAGTTCAAAATGTTCCGCTTTTGAAACTTTCCGTATTAATTTGAATATTTTCAAATTTCCAGAAATAAGAAAAATTATAAAAATATGTTCCGCTTTATATGCGACGGTTAAAATTTTATAAATTATAAGATAAGCTGTTGACAATTTATATCTTTAAATAGCTTGTGAAGAGATAAATATTATAAGCTAATAATTTTCAATTGCTTCTAATTCCATTTAAAAATTGTTGCTATTTTCTTGTGAACAAATAAACGTAAGTATATACTGAGAATCCCACATTTAGGCAAAAATATGTTCCGTTTCTGGCATTATATTTGCGTTTTACCAAAATATTTTTCTGTATAATTTATTATCTGTAAATAGCCCGTAAAAAACTGAATAGTATACAGGGCCGTACATAGCGGCGCCCTTTTGAGGCGGCGCCCTTTATGGTTGTTTTACGAAGGGCGCCCTCTATAAGGTATTTCGTTTTTTCCAGTACAACTTTGTTCGTGAAAAGGGCGCCTGCTGCAAGGTATATCGTTTTATCTAGTACAACTTTATTCGTGAAAAGGGCGCCATCTGTAAGGTATCGTTTTATCTAATACAACTTTATTCGTAAAAAGGCGCCTGCTGCAATAAGTTATGTTGTTTTATCTAATACAACTTTATTCGTGAAAATGGCGCCCTTTTTAAGGTATATCGTTTTATCTAGTACCACTTTATTCATGAAAAGGGCGCCCTCTGTAAGGTATCGTTTTATCTAATAAAACTTTATTTGTGAAAAGGGTGGCCTCCATAAGGTATGTCGTTTTATTCAGTACAATATCAATGCATAAAATATGTTTGCTCTATAGGAGGAATCCTGATTAATTCCGATTTCTATACCACATAAGCATATTTCAAAATAAATTGTCATAAAGTAAAATTAAATCTACAGCGACAAGTTCTTTTCAGCCTTAAATTATTGGTTTTAACCATTTTTTAAATATTTCGTACCTGTACAATTGGACCTGTACACGACCTTGGCTTTTATACAGCATTAAAAACGATAGCTGCTATTGTTCTTATTGTCTTTGTTTTAACCAAAAGGCAAATTCCGACGATTATATTTTTTCTCCGTTTGTTGTTGGTCGATTTAGAAATTGGAAAAAGGCAGTTGGATCTAAAGTCAGTTATCTCGACCAACATATGTTGAGCGAAGGACACAAACTTTCTGCTGAAATGACATTCTCGATTTTAAAGACTCGTCAAAGTGAAAGTAATATATGCACTCAGTTAAGTCAGCAGTATGCCATTGAACGAGAATGAACAAAAGCCGGTATATTATCAATAATTGACGTTATCCTCGCTCTGGGCCAACGAAACATTCCCCTACGTGGTAATTGGAATCAGACACCAGAAAGAGAAGACGGAAACTTTGACTTCTTTGTTTATTGAAAATGTCAGTTTAATGACAAATTAAAACAACACCTTGACAATGCAAGATCAAATGCAAAATATATGTCACCTCGAATCCAAAATGAAATTATTACTCTATGTGAAAAAGATTTGTAGTGTTAAAAAATGTATAGGGAAGCGTTAAATGGGTTAACAAATTATATATATATATCTGTGATAGTGTCAATATGTACGTGCCGTAGTTCGTTCACATAAATAGTTAGGTAATGTATGTGTTATAGCCTATATATTATATACATTATACTATTTCCTCGTTTGTATATATTTCTATACGCATTCTACATGACATTGATTTTACATTAAATAGTTGGAATTTTGGCGCCCTTTTATTATCCTGCCCCCCCTGACATAAAAGTCTATGTACGGCCCTGGGAATGCTCATTAATATAATTTACATGAAAACCCCCCACCTCTCTCTACAGCAAGGTATTCCCTACAAGCACGTCCTTCTGATTCTGGACCCCGCTTGTCTAACTTTCATCGTGATGTGCCTTGGGCTCGCTCTCCTCACCGTCAAGGCCTACCTTCTCGGAATGATCTGGTCCTGCTACAAGTTCCTCGTCCGCCGCGCCACCGGCCTCGAGTCAGGCACAGGCTTGGGCCCTGGCCCGCGGCTAGCCCGCCTGTTACTCCGGCTGTCTCCAATCTGGCTGGTAGTGCGCCGGTATACGGGCCGTCAGATCCCGGTACCAGGAGTGGGCAGTCGGGATGAGTGGCCTGTGGGTGATGCAGAGGCAGAGTACACCTATCTGCGCGCGGGGCTTGAGCGAGTTGCTAATGTAAGTGGTCATCTGGCGGAAAATTAATTTGAATATTTTTAGTAACATAGAATAAGTGTTTTCGTGTTTTAATTATTTTTAGAGTACATTTTGTTAAGATTTGCTAATAAATTTTGTTCCTGTTGAAATCTTATTTTTATCATTTAGATTTTTGGGAATTACCTATTACAGTAGAAATGTTGGAATAGAAATATACGCAGGAACTTAATTGTAAAATAAGATATTTAATGTGTATTTTTCTCAATCTTGTCAGTGCATATTTAATATGTTATGTATTAGTTTGCGCAGTTCCGGGTTTGATATTTATAAATTGATAATGCAATGAATTAATAATAATGATCATTGAATACATAAAATACAGCATAGGTATTCGTATTTCCACTTATTCATGATCTAATTACGCAGTTTAGATTTAATATTTGGATATTTTTATTATAAATCATTCTAAAGTAAAGCAGTAGTGCCAGTCACTTTCCCATAGAGTGTGATATTTTCGGTTAAAGTGTTGAAACAGCTGTTAACTCTGTAATAACTGTCAGTAAATGTTACATGTATTATAGTAACATATTATGTATTAAAATACTGTATAACTCTGTAGTGTGTATTCATTGACAATTAACTATTTAATCCTTTTTGAATGTTATGGAGGTTAGTGAATCCATTTAATTTTGTATCTAACTTTAAACATGTATTGTACATTTTAATTTAACTGTTTTATGACAATTATGTAACCGTTTATTGATCACATTATTGTACATGTAATATACAGCTCAGGCCCATAGCCAGGATTTCAAAACCAAACGAGGAAAAAATGATAGCGCCCAGTCAAAAATACAAACAACAATATTTGCTGTATTAAACGCACGTCCGCATTTAATTGAAATTATGTTAATGTCATAAAAATTGATGAGACAATTGCCTTAGCTGCCTCAAAGTTGCTATTGACCTATAGTTAGACACGTTTTCAAAAAATAGTATATATTTCATTTGTTTATTTCGTATTCATGACATTTCGCGCAGTTAATTGCTAATTTACAAGTTACTTTTTTTCATGTGAGTAACTTTTTAGCGGGGCGAGTTAATTTTAAAATCGACTGGTTCGGCTGACAAGTGGATTTTATTAATGACTTGTAATCCTTGTAAATAAATTCAAATCACAAAGACTTACATTTTAATCCAATAAAATTTTCAGTAATCATTTAAATCACCTTTAATTAGTATCATGTGTGGTTCCCTTTTGCAGATCGGCACAGCAAACGCCACCTCCAGCGACCCCTTGATGATGCGCATGGCATTGGATGCCAGCCTCCGTGAATCCGTCGACTCCAACGAACCTGGATCCCTTCCCACACCAACCGTCGGTACTCCTCCACTGGAGGGAGCGGCCGCGAGTGACCTTGCACTCCCCAAGTACGAGGAGGTGCTTAAGATACCGGCCAATGCCTACATGCCACCGCCCTACTATCGCGGCAAATACGACAAGTAAACGCAACGACAACAATCCAGTGCGGTGACCAATTCCACTCTACATGCCTTGTGTTGCTAAAAGACCAAGTTTGATTCTCGTCATTTTCAAGAAACAAAAGTCACAGAGTTTGGTTTCCTACCCATCCCTTTTTTTCTCCTCTCTATTATCTCATATTATTTCTGTTAAGTTAATGTAAATCTGTATTGATATTATACCTGTTATTATTTCTTTAGTGGTGTAGTAAAAAGCTTTTTGCGTCTGTGATTGGTCAACAATTATCTGTTTATTTTAACTAAATAGTATATTGCTTTGTATCTGTAATTTGTTCGCAATATTATGTATTTTTACTTACTGTACTTTCTTTGCTTTGGTTTTAAGACGCACTGTATTATTTGTTTGTTTTCTTTCTCGTAGATTTTAATGTAGATTCGCGTACAGTTTTCGTAATTTTAAATTTCGATATTACAGATCTATCTTTATGAAATATCTTATTACACCTATTTTTATTATAACATGCTTGTGTTTATATTCTTTGTTTACTTTAAGTGATTTAATTTATCCGTGATAACATTGTTTAGATCAATTTACGATGGTTTTATGTCTCTGGCAAAAAATATTTGTTTCATGTTCGTTTTTAATTTTTAAACAGAGACTTCCTGTAACCATTATTTTTTATTGTTATGTTCTAAGATTGTCCGATCTACTCACTGAATATGTATATTTTTCATTTCATTCAATAAAATAATAAATGTCATGTTTTCATTTTGTCTTTCATGTATAACTTACTAATGGTATTGTGTTTGTTTTTATGTTTGATTTTATGTTTGATTTTATGCACACCTGAATTTATTTTGGCTATTTCAAATAATCGCTAATTTAGACGAGATATGAAATGTTGACCATTTTTACAATGGCTTTCTGAGTTAATGTTTGGCTTACTTTCTATATTTTATTTTGCACTAGTGTAGACTGTATTAGTTGACATTAGATGTAACTTGAATGTTCAAGTTCTATACTACTTGTATATTGCTTTTTACTGTATATTTTATTGATTATCCTTTTATTCGATCGTTAATAAAATATAACTTTTAATTATTTTGTTGGCGTATATTTTTTGTTTAGCTAACTATTACAATACTTGGAATTTTAAACTTTATAATTCTTAACAGTAATAAATTCTTTTTTAAATATATTTTATTATGAACAGGACGAAAATTAATAATTGCTGAACGAAAATGTTGTATTGCTAAGTTTTTTTATGTTGGTGCTTCTTATTTAGCGGTTAATGTAGATTTATGTCATATACAGCTCTATAAATTTGTAAGCTAATCATTTTGGCAGTCAGTTGTATTAATGTATTGCTTGCTTGCTTGCCTAATCATTTGACTGTGAATTGACGTATATACAACATACTAGTGTGATTATGATTAACATATCTATCTACAACAGCAACTATTGTTAACAGAGGTACATTTTAACTAATTTGTAATCAAATTATTTAATTTTCGAAAATAATATTTAATTACAAATCACTCTTGTTCGGTTCTGATCGTGAAAAAGTGCATTTTACGCAAATATATATTATCCTCAATATGATATTAATGGGATACTGTCGTTTTTTCATTGTTTTATATAGTATGAGAGACAGTGTTTCGCAGTCCTAAAAAACAAAATATTTAATTCAAATTTCGGAAAGTCTTCAATGTGTCGTATTTTGGAATCATATTGAATATTTGGCCTTTAGATTGATCAGATTATAAAATGTTTATTTAATTCCCTATCATGTATTGATATCTTATTTAAGTTAATTTGAATAAAAAAACGCCGAAATTCTTTACAAGAATGGTCGCCGTTTTCCTTTCGTTGATGAAAAGTTAAATATGTATTTATTACATCTTGTTGAAAACAATGTTTTCTTAACTATTTAATTCACTTTATTATTGCTACATTACTAGTTATTCATTTATATTGAAAAAGGAACTTAATTTTGAATCTACTACATGAAATCAGTAGTATTTTTATATGTATCATTTTATCTTATTAATAAAAACAGTCGCTCACTACATTTTGTTACATATGTTCATAAAGTCATATGTTCAGCTATATTTTTTAATAATTCCTAATATTTAGTTAATAATGATTATATTTGTCTTATTCTATGTTTTTCAGTTTGTTTGACCAATTCCAAATGATTATTCCCATTCGCTGTTTTACGTGCGGAAAGGTAGTTGGTAACAAGTGGGAGACGTACATCAGCTTACTTCACGCGGAATACACAGAAGGGGATGCTCTGGACACCCTCGGACTTAGACGCTATTGTTGTCGTCGTATGCTTCTCTCACATGTTGATTTAATTGAAAAACTACTCAATTATTCTCCATTGGAAAAGTAGTATACTTTTGGCCTTGTGTTCTTCTATTTTGTACAAATTAATTGTAATATTTTGATATATTTTAATGGCTATGTAATAAATGTTTCCGACTCTTGTTTTGGATTTTTCTTCCATCTTCATTCACAACAATTACATGTGAAACGTGTAACAAATTACCCTAACTGTTAACTGCCAATAAAATATTGTTCTTATAAGAGTTTTTGTAGCTCAGTTATTATACTGCGCATAGATAATTAGATGTCATTCTTATTATTGGTTTCGAAAATACAACAGAACATTTCTTGATATGAAAGTTTTTTTTGTTGTAACTGATTATATGAACATTTACATAAAATTTGACTACTTGGTGATAATATAAGAAAATTGTGATAATCTGGGCTTCCAAATTATATTCGAGAAATCTCGAGATAATCAAAAATATGTCGTTACTAAACATTGACAAGCTAACTCGATTAAAAGATGCGGAAAATACCAGTGATTATTCAAATACTTAGCCCACTAGTCGGGTGAATAGTCTTCCAAGGGCTGCAGTTTTAAAAAACTTTAAATACTTCGTCATAATTACAAAAAATAAAGTATATAATTTTTTAACATCATTTGAAATTAGAGGAGCCGCAATTATATATGGTAACTGTCTGCCCAATACAAAATAGCTTCTTATTGTTAGGTGTAGATATTTATATCATGTTATTTGAAAATTTATATATTACAAAACGTGTAAAATTGAGGCACCTAATTAGAATTTAGATGGTTATTTTTTATACCCTATATAGAAATTCATTCGCGTCTGCAGAAAAGCACAAATGTGAAACCGAAATTTCTTACACAATTACGCTGAAATTTCTTTAAATAAAAATGCTTTATGGGTTTTGAATATTTTATGTAGGCTTTTTATGGAAACACATTTTTTAATAAAAATATAAGTATTATTTGTAATGTATTATATATTTTCTTACGGGAACGTATAATAATAACATTGGTTACTAGGCAACATCCCTAAATTGTTGTTTCCAATAGTTACAATTTTTTACCATGTCTAAACATCAATTGCATTAAAAAAATTATAACGTGACATTTATTTTAAATTATTAGCACCAAATTTTAGGTATATCATAGACTATATATTTTATATTAAAGACAATTGCTATCAATTTGGAATATAACAAATCCATACAATTAAAACATACGTCCCGAAGGTTGCTAAAATCAAACTACAATAATAAATTTAAAATATGCACCAAATATATACTTCGAATTTTTAATAAATATAAAAAATTAACCTAAAAAATGCTTACAATGACACAACGTTGCCGTTGTTTTGTGTTATGGTTTTGTAAATTATTAAGTCGCCTAATTAATATATATAAGACGATTTACTTGTTTCTACAGTTGGCACATGGGCAGAATAAATTCAGAGAATAGTATGCTTTTTAAAACGGCTCTCAATGAACATTGTTGGTTCGGCAATTGCCGGATCTGTTAGTGTGACTCCATTGAAAAATAATTTCTCATATAAAATTATCTCATGCATTAGTATGTTAAATACATTTGCAAATTATATTTGGTAAATATTTAATACAACATTTAATTTAGTTTGCACTAAGTTGTGTAAACAAATATTAAAATTTAGTATTTTAAACCGTTTATTTATTAGTTAAAATAATAAAATTTATATATACAATATATAGTGAATCCTCTAATATAATGTAATACTCTTTTATCTGTCAATAATGATACTTCAAAAGAGTACTTTTATATGATAATATTTTACATATTATGTAAATATACCATCATTTATTTGTATACCAAAAGTATGTTAATTTGAAATAAACATTAGTTCAAACAATTAATGGTTTATATTTATTGTTGTCATTATATATATTTTTCAATTAAAAAAGTGTACTTATTGTGCTTTATTAATACAATTAACAAACACGTTACTTTTTATAACAGGTAATCGATTAAATTATACATTCTTTCATAAAATACAAGTAATTTAAACTATTTAAAATGTTTTTTGCTTTTTTTTGATTGCATAAATAAATAGTATTTGTTTAAGATAACATTCTAAAGTAAGTAGCCATTTTACGTATACATTTTGAAAATCTTGTCATTTTTATTGGATTTGCTTTTTCTTCATTGATTTATATTGTAAGAATAATTATTTTTTAAATAGTTTACAATATATCATATGTTCAGAAATCTGTTTTGATGATTTCACTATATCATTTAAAAGATGTATTATTTAAAGCGCCGTTTTATTTCTATTGTTATGACGTTTCCAATAATATTCTATTAATTGACTATATGGTTGTACATTGTTGCTCTTACATTTATGGTTTTGTTTTAGATAGCATTCTTTCAATATTCCACTCATAAAATATTATAAGGTTAGTAATACTGTCTAATTTTACTAACATGATATCATTGGTAAATAGGCAATGTATATAGCTATTTTATATTTAAAATAAAACTGTTAGACTTACATTTTTTCGAAATTATAAAATTAAAAAAAAAATTATCAGCGCGTGTCTTCCTTGAGGCAATTTTTAATATTAAAAAAATAGATGTATCATTCGAATACATTGTTAGTATCATTTTAAAATAAATTAAACTTCTGCTGTTGTTGTAGTTTGATAAACATTGTCACTAATTATAATTATCTTATAGTTTTTAAAAAAAATTGATGTTCATTTAATTTTTTTTAAATTGAAATGCATTTCAATGAATTGATAGAAGAAGTGAAATTCAATTCTTTTTGACAAGTTTTTACAATGAGGTGTATCTATGACTATTGACCATTGCTTTGAATTTTTGGACGAAACAGTAGTTTTTTTTGCATTCTATGTGGTTTGTGAATCAAAATAATTAAAAGAAGAATGGTAATTTTGGTTCTAAAAGGTATGTAAATATGATATTAAAAAATTAATGACTACACAGGAAAATATTATGTATCTTAATCAAAGTTGAGAACATTGCCAGGTAAGAATGTTGCAATGACAGTATAAAAACAGATAATGGCAGAAGTTACAGACAGAAAATGTATTCTTATAATATATTCTCAAACAATTGTATTATGGGTTGAAGGAACACCATCTTAAAGAAAAGGTTACTGGCTTAGCCTTAGGACCAAAATATTATGTCCTAGTAGAAGCTGCCTGATTATAACATACAATGTGTGTGTTTCTACTGAACTAATTAATAGTACCATATTTACAGTTTACTCCACATCAACTCTGTTATCTGTAAAAATTATTTTGATGGCTTTTCCATATGTATGTTATATATATATACTTCTATTGAACTGACATATATATCAAATACATGTTCATCTTTCTATTTAACAATGTATTTTTCACAATTGAAAAAATAAATTTGTTTTCTTTATATGTGTTTACTTCTTTTTTATCATTAATGATATTCTATTATTCATATATTATATTTTAATTTATTATAAAATAAAATAAATGACATTTGCATTCAATTCCAATGTTTTGCCCTTTTATATTTAAGCACCAACTATTTGCTAAATATTTATATGAAAATATCTTAAAGCTAACATAAAATGTCAGATATCAAGGTTTTTTCATAATAATATTTGTTTTTAATCATGACAATTTTGTCAAAATCTCATCATAAGTGAGGTTTTATACTTATTTCAAGTAACAAAATCTCAATTTTTCATCAGAAGAACTAAATAATATTTTAATAGTAGTATTTTACAATAATATAAATATTTTATGTCTGAGGGCTATCAGAAAATATCTGATATTATTGAATATATGCAAAAATACACATTTTTACAACAACAAAAAATGTCTCTAATAAATAAGAACCTGTTTTTTTCAATTGGAAAATATATAGTTCTCATCAAATAAAAAAGTTATTCGTTATTTGTTAATTAACATATTTCACATCCTCCAAAAATTGCATATTTGCATTTTCTGCCATATTTTGGGATTTCTGTGAAAAAATTATAACTGTAATGAACTATGTGTAATTATTGTTTTTAAATACACATGCGATCTCTGTAAGTATGTATGAAATAAATTGGTTCTTTGCAATCAGAAAGAATATTTACAATATCATTTTTTTAAAATTTTCAATGTAAAAGTATTTGTGCTTGAAAGTCTTAACTTCAATGGTTTATAACTTTTTAATCATTTTATACTTTTAAGTAAAATGTGAGATTTGTCAGTTTCTACTAATAATGAAGTACTGGGATAAAAGTGGGTATGATTGAAGAAGTTGTGCCACAGTAATGACCCTAAACTAATTTAAAACTAAAATATTATTATTACATATTATTATATTATTGATTAAAATTTCTCTCAAATTTCTTTCTTTAGTGATGCATACAGTGACAGTATATAAGTACATTTTGCAAAATATTTAAATAAAAAAGTAATAAGGGTAAGATTTGTTCTTCTAATTAATAATATTATTTTATTAGCAACAATAAATGATGGAAGAGAAAAAATATTTATTTTTACACACTATTTGTTGATAATAAAATTGTGGAAGATTAAAATGGAAGAGTAAAATAAAGCATGACACATATACAAAGGATGAGTAGAAATATTACTTTTTACACAAAAATTGTTGATAGTGTTGAATGATTGAAGAGTAGAAAAACAATAAATAAACAATGGAAGAGTTATTGTAGAATTATTAGTTTTTACACAATATCTGTTGATACTATTGTATTTAACCATACCATAGTATTGATAGTCTAATGTAGCAAGCTTTCAAAACATAATTTAGCATTGTTTTGTGAAACATTGGGCATGTCACCACTGCACAGTTTCTTTAGGTCACCCCATTTGCCTGCAGGAATTTGCCATTTGGCCCAAATAATATTTTGAATTTGGTTAGGGAAACACAGGGCATCTAAAAGTCCGGAAATTTCATTAAACAATTAAGGACTATATAATTACTACATCATAATTGAAAGGTAAGAGGCAACTCTCTGTCTCCCTCTCAGGCGCCAATGTATATCTCGCTCTTCAAGGCAGACATTAGTTCGCGCAGAGAAAGAATGACTCATAGATGATTGCCCGTTCATTCCCGTTTAACCCATAGACATCATTATTTGTATAATCATGATTTCGTTAGCCATAGTCTATGTTTCTGTCGAAGGCAATGACAAACTATGATCTGTATTGGTGAAACAATTTGAAAATTTGAGATTACATATGAATGAATGTAGAAGTGCATTTTGAAAATAGTTATTATATAATTCTTTATTTGCATTGAGTGAGAAACAAAATATTTATTCCGCATAAACTAACATCTCTATTTAGTTATTATTATACAAAAACGTTATATAATGTGTCTAATTCTATATTCTATTCATCTGTTTCAGTCAACCAAAAAGCTAAATTTTGCTACCAAAGAACAAATGTATACTTATATATTATGTTTAATATATCTTTTTTGGACATTAATCTATCGTTTTTAAACTTCAATACTATTGGGAACTACTGGGAA
>JAUZND010003400.1:0-12290 GCA_034780555.1 Coelogynopora nodosa
TGGGTAAAACATTTAAAAGAAAATTAGCTGGTTTGGTCACCCATGGACATTACATTTAAAAAAGAATCACGAAATGTTGATCCAACGATTTCAAATAATGTTTGTTTAATCACCTTTCTTATCGTTTAATCCGATAAGTCGATACTGGTCAATATACTTTCATTTTATCATCAATTCATCAGAAATTATGTTAATTAAATTATAATGACTGTATTATATTTCGCTTTTACAAAGGTACATAATAAAACTGTAAATATTTGATCGAACCACAGTTTTTCATATTATGCAGATGAAGACAGTCGGTATTGAAGGGGGGGGATTTCCATAGTATCAATGTGTTGCTAAGTCAATATATATGCTTTGTTAGTCGCTACTAATGGTTTGTGGACAGAGTAGTTTATGTCAGATATTCGTGCGTATTCAAACGGTTTGAAATTATGCCATTTAAATATCATTAATAAAAATATCATTATCAAACATAAAAATGATAACTATTCTTCATTAATGTGTAAATTTAATACTTCAGAACCTTACTTAATTTTGTATAATGCATCATTTTATATTTTTCAAAAATATTCTAGAGCTTATTCAGGATTGCTGAAGTATGAGGTTTTCAGTTATCTCAGTGGCAGTATAATTAATTATAAATATTCTTCGAATTGTATACACCGTTTAGATGATAACTTTCGTCGTTACATACTTTCATTATTATGAGCAATTTGTATGTATGTGGTGTTAAAGTGAGAATGTGATTATTTTCAAACACTGAGAAAATACAAGAAAATATTGTAATATGTCCGTCAATTTGTTGTTGTCAAAATAGACACCATTTAAAATGTTTATCTGTGAAAGGAACATCCTTTAATTGTGTTCCCAAATTTTATGTCCTTTAAATTTGACACTATTGTTGGCCAATTTCTATCTATGATAATATGGTCAGTTCTTTACGGTTTTCTGAAACTGTTAAAACTGAGCAATCATTTCATGAAGTGATTTGTAACATTATTATAGTTATTCTCGCGTGATATTTTTAATTATTCCTCCGATTTAGTATCGTGACAAACAGCTATAGCTCACTAAGAATAATCTCATCGCCTGCAGACATAGTTATTTTTAGAAACCGCAGTATCTCCTCACCTTTAACCCTAATTGTTTTCTGTGTAAAATAAATGGTATAATTTCAACTTTCTTATAATACCAGCAACGCCTTCTTTTTGTAAACGATGAGTTGTTTGGTTTTAACATGATTATTTAACATGTGAAGTGATCATGACAAATATAGAAAACGGTCGACACGTTTGTTTTCTTAATCAGTTGAGGTTGTTTGTTGATATTGGGAGGGATTATAAATTAGTAGCTGACACGCATATTATAGAATGTTAAACTGTCTATTTTTGGCAGCATATCATTTGTTAAACATTTGGTTTTACAGATAAAAACAAGAATTAATATTAATTTTGTATTATTGTATTTATTTATGATCAAATGGCCATAATCGCAGTTTTTAAAAAATAAAATGAAAAAGCTGGAACAGTTTAAAAAATGAATAGTTTTAAAATATAAATGTTGACATTTTAATCTGTTTATTTTGATCGTTTTCCCATAGAGTAAGAAATATATACAATAGAGATTTCACTCTTATACTGATCTGTTGCAGTTCAATACTACTAACTTCTTATCTGAAAGCTTTTCTAAATTAATGATTTAGTAACTGATAGCAGTAAATTAGTTTATGTAGTAAAACGGTTTTAGATATACAGGCAATAAATTATATTTTATAGACAACTTAAGTATGTTAAAATTATATGAATATATATAAGCCTATATTAATTCTAAAAATTAATTTATTGAAAAATATTTAACATTTCTATTTTGTTACCCATTTACATTAAAATATTTGAAATAAAACGATTTTTTATTGACGAAAATTTATGACGCAATGTATATGAAATCAATAAGAGTCAGATCTCTATTCTATTTCTTACTCTATCCGTTTTCCTTTTTGTTGTTAACCTTGGCAACATAGTCGTGTATTGCTTTTGGTATAATAACGATAAGGGATCCAAACAAACAATATATATTTTATTGTAATTTTTACAATTAAAAAAACTATTTCCAGTAAGAAAATCTGATACTTTTATATCAATTGTATAATCTAACTCAACCCAAGGACTACTCTACACCCCACTTCATAATCGGTTTTGATTGGTTCAAACAGGTTTCATTTTACAGACGACTATCCAGTTTATAGGAATTGGTTGAGAAAATCTATTTCTTAAACCAAACCTTCTTTTTTGAAATGAATTATTTCTTAATCATTGAAGCTGATTTGGCGATAACAATATTTATAGATGTTCGGGCTTTCAAACTTCAAACTGTCGTTTCTTTGAAATTGAACTTATTTTTTTTATAAAGATTCTATTTAATTTCAACTGTATGAAAATGCCCACATTGTTTTTGACTCAAAACAGTTTTTATTTTACTTTTCAATCATAGACCTTATTTTTATAATTTTTATGAATTAAAAAATAATAATTTCGAACACGCTCATGAAGTGACTTTTTAATACGTCTGTTCACTTTGAATTAAAAACAAAACATTTATCCATCGATATTTGACACGTTTACAGCGTTATAACTTCGTTTTCCTATTTTTAGACATTGCCACTAATATTTTAGATTGCACTTTCAAGGAAATTTTTGAATTTTGGTGAAACCAGTTTTGGAAGAAAGAAAACTCTTTAATCAATAAGAATCTTTTCTTATAAATGTTCGTTTATAAGTTTTACAAACATTTACCTTTAATTAATTTGTTTAATAATTTAATATCGTTATCTAAATTCATGCTTAAGGTGGTAATAAAATGTTTAATTAAAAATTATTTTTTAAATGACCCAAAATCGATTTTTTAAACTTATTTATTGACGTGATAGATGTAAGTAGGAAAATTGATTTATCAACACGGTAAAGTCAGATGTGTGTACATATATTATATAACGTGATCTTATATTTTTTTTAAATTTCAGTCATTTATTGATTGATACTTCGGTGATCATATTCAGTGGTTACGTTAGCGTTTGCAGAACATAATATCTGTAACACTATTTTAATGCATACCTATCCATAAATTCATTTTCTTGCAGATTGTTTTTATGGTTTTTTCCTATTATCTGTAACACATGCAAGTAATATTAGAATAAATTGATTAAATTGGAAATCTTTTTATATTAAAGTAAAAAATATATTGTATTTCATCATTTTAATCTCTCTCCTCTTTGGGTTGAAAATTGAAAATATTCGGATCATTTATGAAATTAATTTGAATTAATAGACTAATCTAATTGAAATGTCTATAATATTTACTTTCATTTTTCAATTAGGTTACCACTTTTTGTCTGTGGCTTTATTGACAGGGGAATAACAAATTATGTTGTATCTCTTGATTTTATTTGTGTACAATTAAACCTATCGAATTGTGTTCCATGTTTAAAGTATATTATAAGCCAACATATTACGATGCAGAAAAAAAGTATACTGACCACTTTTAAATAATAAAGTTACGATAAAACTACGAGAAAGGTGAACATTTGTAATTAGAAAAGAGCTTTTGAACCTAACAAAGGTTCATAATTATGTGTACAATAAAAAGATACCGGAAAACAACCCATTACATAATACAGGGCAAAGAGCGGATAACATAAATACTAACACAAGCAGAATGTACAGAAGGTATAAAGCGGCATTCAAGACCGAGAACATGAGAGATTAAGAAAAGTTGTGTAATTGATCCAATATTTAAATTACTGGTGGCAAGATCTACGGGATAGAAACTCGATTTGAGATTGAGAGCGTTGTTCTTTTTTATTTTAACAATAAAAGCTGAATTTAATAATTTTATGAAATTTAAAATCTCTGAAATGGTGTATAGGCTATAGCTTTTTGTTTCTTTAAGCCAATGTATATGTTTAGTATAGCCGCGCAGAGATAAAACACTTTTAAACATCAATAACTGTTCCCTGTCTTGATCGATTAAACCAAAATATATTCCTGTTAATTAGATAATTTCTTACATGTTTGCTTGCGAAGGAAAGTATATTTAAATTTTCTTAATGTAATGGCCGCCTAACACTTCTAAACCGCAACTATAAACTATATGCATATATATACTTTCTAAATTCATAACAAATCTCACAGAATATTGTGTGTTGAGTAAGTATAATATGAACAAAATATATCATACAATTATCATCGCTTAGTTTTCTATAGAAAGGTGAAAAGTTTGTTGTTTATCTTTCTATTCTTCACGAATTTACTTAACTTCTCAGAAACAGAAAAAATACAGTTTTCTTCTGTCTAGTTTTATACATCAGTTGCACGCTTTTCGCCAGCTGCTTGGTATGACTGTTTTTGCATTAATCTCTGAAAGTGTCGATTTGCGCTTTTTGGAAATTTCCTGGCGTCTAACTTGCACTCTTTTGTATTCAGACAAATGTGTCGGATCGCACAACCAACCCCCAACTTTCAGCCTTTGAAGCTATACTTCACACGGAATAGTCGCTGATAATTTTAAATAATAATAATAATATTAAACCAATTTTTGCATGACGTGTTAAAATTTCTATAATTTACAGGAAAGTATTTTTTCTTCAAATCGATAAAAATGTAAGCCAATATTATTGAGGTTTTAAAATATAGTATATATCATCATTTCTGCGCGGGTAATATTATAATTATATGATATTATGCTATTTTCTGATATAATATAAACAGTGTTGCAACGATATTTTTAAGACTTGATGCTTACATTTTAGTAAGTATTTTAATAATTATATATATATCTCTCACACACATAAACATACTTAAAGTTTGTTTTTATGGCAATAAATAATTATGTATATAGTCTCCATTTCATTTTACATTGTTTTCAATATCAAATAAATATTTTACTTCTTCTTATATACACTAATTTTCTACTGTATATACGGGAATTTTTAAAATACACATTCATTTCTTTTCATACGGACAGTCTTCACCTACCATGTAGAGCCTATATATGATATTACAAGATTGCAATCATATTGTTTATTCTTGTATTAATTGAGTTTATTGCATTTAACAAATTGAAAGCAATGTGTGGATTTTTAAACGGGACAGTATATTTATTACATTTTAGTAATTTTAAATGCAATATTTTTTCATCTTGCTGCGAATATGTCGCAACAATGGGTAGGCTATAATTGACTGTCGTATTCTGTACTATATGGTTAATGATCTGATTATATAATATTTAAATATGTTATAACTTATGTGATTATATAGTTATTGCCATTATTGTGGCATTTTTAGTATATTATAAATCCGTTTATATATATTAAACAATTTCTCGGTGAACATAATAATATGTATCTGTCTATACTTTCGTATGGGTGGGCAGACTAACGTCTAAACTTCACACTTTATGCACACGTGAGTTGTGTCTCCTGTCATCGTTGTATATATCAATTAACCAATATGTTATCCACTAAACTTCAACTTAATTAATGATGAGTATTTATATATTTAGTTGATATCGTAATCTCCATAATAGTATAGTTTTAGTTTCGTTACATCAGCTGCAGCAGCCACCTGGGGGATTATAACGGTTGGACATTATTCTGGGCTATGTATATATAGGACTGGCGTCTCCGAACAGTTAGAGAATTAGATGTAAATAGATGCTTTAACTGTCAGCATGTAGCTATTCTAATTGTCTTATTTTATCTTTCCCTCCCGCCTTAGATCTTCAATCTCTCATGCCATTGTCAACTTCTCTCATCGATGAACGAGGTGAGTTGGACATTGTAATATTATCATCTAAGTGTATTCATCAGTTTTGTATTTTGGACAGACCGAGAGTGTCTAGTCGACGAAAAAATGTTATCATTTGCTGACGTAAAATCTTCTAGACACGAAGTCGATGGACTTATTGAAGGTGTCTATACTTTGATGGTTTACTAAAATTCACATGTTAATAAAGGCTCAAATATAGATGAAAAGGAGAACATAATTAACCACCTGTGCCATTGACAGAGAAAGATGTTTATATGATTAACATTAAACGTTACAAATATTAGACCAAATAGTTAGTTTTTAATGTTAGCGCCGTTTTTTACATCTAAACCAACGTGATTAGACCCTTGGAAAGTTTGATTTCAACTAGTCGGAAAATTAACGCACTATGGTTCCCATGGCAACTGAAAAACTTGGAAAAGCCGAGTATATAGAAAGGGGCATAATTGAAAAATCAAAGAAAGTTAACAACAAAAAATAAAAAGTCTGGTTGGTGACTTCCAAATATGGACATGTTTGTCGGCATACTACATCCTTATATAAATAAGATAGTTTTTTTCGGTAATAAGAATGTCCATATTTATTACGATAGTTTTGCCCTTTAGAGTGTCATTTAGGTGTGAGAATTTTCTTTAATAAGACAAAATTGGGTCTTGTAAAAAGGTAATTAAAAAAAAACCTAAACCCTTATTGAACTGAATTGTACTCTTAACTTTATTGTTGATAGGTGTGAAATCCTGAAAACTATAATTTTTTGGAATGAGCAATTATGAAATATATTATAATATAAATTCTAAAGTGTGAAACTTCTATTTTCAGTTCACTAACTAATTTAAAAAAATGTCCCTCTTAAGTTTTGTTTATTACATGAAATGTTTGTAAAATTGCAATTTATTGTTCTATGTGTACCTGTGAATAAGACATAAAATCTGAAAATTTTAGCATCTACATTTCACAGAATCAATAATCTCTTTTTTAATTTACATGAACACAATTGAATTCCATCTCTCAATGTGTTTTCCTCCCCCTCTGGTAGCATTATGTTATAATTGACGTACAAATGTATATGTATTATAGCCTAGCTGTATCTTAGGAAAGTATAAAAAACCACTGTAAAAATCCATTAAAATTCTTCATAAATGTTGATAATGATATACCCTTTTCTTCTTATTTATCAATAAAATGTCAAGTGTGTTTGTGTGTTATCTCTGGATTTTGATTTTGTGCAAATAATATTCAAATTTAGTAAAATGGGGAAGGAATCTGGAAGGAAGCATTCTTTTTCATACTGATTTTGTTATTTTTGCTTGATGGAATTATTATAGTCTTCGGAAGCAGTGTTTTTGTTTTCGTATAATTATTGTCTGACAGATACTTTTACAGAAATTAAATATTTGTGAGTCTATTTGGGCCGTTAGAATGGTAAACAATAAGTTTAAATAATAATTTGAAATCACTTTTTTAATTTATGTCAAATATAATATTTTTTTACTAATTTGTTAATTTATTTTTGTTGATATTTTATATTCAAATTATTGACCTGATTTTAATGGGCTGTACAATTTATACATTTATAGTAATACTAATTACTCTCTTCTGTTGAGTTGACATTATTGCTCTATTGTGCTGTTCATTTAGTTTATCTAAGTTTCTTTTTGTATAATTTTATAGAATTTATATCAAGTAGTTTAAGTCCTTTAAATATTAATATACAACAGTTCTGCACAATATAATGTGTAGCATACTTTCATCCGATTGTTTTCTATTTCTTGTATAAGTATTCATCCCACTGTGACCTTTAAATGTGTGATACATGACATTATATATATAGTATATGTACAAGTATCTTACTTTAATCATTAACAATAATAGCAAAGCAAATACTCCTTAAGAAAATAAAATAATAAAATGAATCTTCCATGTTTCGTTGTAGATTTTTACGACTTACGATTGCTATCCAATGTTAAGCGCTCTATAATTTACAATTTAACCTTAGATACAAACATTAGCCCCTTAGATACAAACATTAGCCCCTTAGATACAAACATTAGCCCCTTAGATACAAACATTAGCCCCTACAAACATTAATTTCAAACTTTTGAAACAAAAAGTATACAGTTAATCTAATATGCATCAGGAGAGGGAGAAGAAAAAATCACAAAAATTGGGAATTTCAGAGTTTTCATTTAAATTTTAAAATTATGTCAGTAACTTTCTAATCGTTTTTATGCAGGATAATCTATGGTACAATGTATATTTAATATTATACAATAGTATAACTATTATTAAAATAAATATTTTTTATCACAGATTGCCGTCGTTTCTCGAAATTGATCTTAGTAAAAGAAATTGAGGTAGAAAAATATCTTAATTATATAATTTGACAAATACTATGATGATAGTTTATATACTTTTCTAGCTAAATATTATAATTTATATGTACAGGGACAAGTTGGTTCAAGCCCTAACAAATGCTTGAATGTCGCAAACTGTGCGTTCTACTTAATATAAATAAGAAGTAAAATTGTGGATTTATGAGATGATGCCTTGTTATGGTGGACCACTTTTGATGCGAGTTAGTCGACATTTTGATCAACATTTGACGAGGTTTCAATTTGGCACGCGAGACTTCTCAAGATGTTACAACAGGCAGAACCTCCGTCGTGTCGTATCTCCGAGGGACGTCCTCTGCTCTGATCGGTCCTGATGTTGTTTTTAGAACGAATTAAAGAAAACACTCTCATAATGACGTGTACCAAACATGCCCGGCAGTTTTCTTTAGGAAGGGGGATTTCAATTGAAACCCCCCCTCATTTCCTCTCCTTTCTCTCTCTCTCTCTCTCCCCGGGGCAGGTTTAACCTGTACTCGAGTGTGACAGATAAGCTTTTAACTCGTGAAATTTTTGTGATATAATGATAATTTCGTGATACTATGGTGGTTTGTAATATATAATAAAATAGTTGTCCATCATTTTACATTACTAAACCCGTTCGTATGTTTTCCTCTTCTACCGTAGATATGAGCAAGTCTGCTAACGTCTTAAGTTTAATGTTATTGTTTAAAGATTTATATTGACATAGCCTAGGCCTACCTTTTCATTTATAGGTTGTAATTAAAAGTTGATGGAGAAATTGTGTAACACGATGATGATACAACATTGGCCTACGTATTATGATCAACGATATAATATTAAACAAAGTCTTATTTGTACATTTTTTACAGAAGAGTCCGATTCAGTGTGAACATCCGTTTAGAATACTTCTTTTAAATTTGTGCACGCTTGGTTTTTGTGAATCCGGTTGTCTGAGTGAATTTTTGGTTGTTAAAATTTTTAAGACATGCTAATTAGTTTTCGTTAATTTGGTTATGATTCTTATTTAAATTTATTTGTTTATCGTAATTTTAAATGTAAGTTCAACTTTAAAACTCCTCAATAGCTACAATAATACATACCGATAATGAAGTAATTGAAATAATATGTATCAATAAATAGATATATTTATGATAAACTATTATTTACTTTTTCCATTTCAAATAAGTTTTGAACAATATAAATTTAAAAAATAATATTTTAAAATGTACCTTAGAAAGCCCAAATACTAGGGTAACAATCACAGACAGATTTAATTGTAGTATTTACTCCCCCTGGAAAAACAAACTTCCTATCATCCGATTAACCTGAAATTTGGTATACATATACCTTCTAAAGACTTGTGAAGCAATTTTTTCGAAATAGATCAATTAGTATCATTTTTATGACCTGATTACGTCATAAACTCCATTTAGGAAAACTATATGAAAATAACCATATATGCTATATATTGACCCATATATGCTATAACTTTTGATCAATGCAACCCATTGACTTGATTACTTGATTCTTTTTGCATCTGATTCCAGATGATGAGATCTATAATAGTTTGGTATAATGTTATTATTATACTACTTATATAAATAAGCTATAAGTAGTATTTTAAATGACAGGTTATTTTAATAATTAATTTTATTAATCAAGTTAAATGGATATATTTTACGATACACTTCTTTTTTCTATTAATGGTGCGAGTTTTAGCTCCTAATATCATTGACAAGTAAGAAAACCCAGGGGAAAGGAGCTGTATAAAATAGTTATATAATAACACCATTTTCTCTGGTATGTTAAAATATTCGAAATTATATATTTTAACCACTAAGAAAAAAATATCAGTGTCATACTTATACATCGTTCAATCAAAAACAATTGTAAAAAATGGTATACCCACTCAACGTACGAAGGGTTAATGACATCATTAGTTGTCAAACATAACAAACAGAACGTTTTTGATAAATGTATTCTTTTAACGATATTGGATAATAAAATTTGGCGATGACAAACAATTTTATTAGGAAAAATATGTTTTATTTGTGAAATCTAAACCACATGCAGCGTTTAGCATTTGGCTATATAAACAAGTTTTTCTGAGAGATAATTTTTTATTCAATTTTCTTTTTTTAAAGATACGCTTTTTTCATTGTATTACAATGATTTGTTCAACAATAGGATGGTCATGGATTTTTTCATACTGTTTGTATAGATTATTTTATATGTAAAGAAATTCTTACATTTTCAATAATAATATTATTTATTTTGAGAAACTAATTATGTTAAAAGTTAGTCTATTATTGTATTTATCGCATTTTGTACAACAGATAAAGTTATGAAATTGTAGTCTTTGAAATAAAAATTAAATTTTCTGTATTGTCTAAATTCAATATTATATATTTCTATTATTTTGAAATAAAATTGGTCACTGAAATTTTAATTAACGACTCACCATGTACAACGAGGTACCATTCATATATAGCGTATTCATAAGGTAATGAAATTAGTCCACAATTTTTTTAATTATACCGCTCATCTAGCTGTATACCGTCAGTTACTATTGTTTAAATCTTTGGCATTATTTCATTCATGTATTATAATTCTAGTCAAGTTTTTAGTTTCAATTAAGAGTCAGTAAAATTTCTAATCAATAATTGTCCGCTGCAATTTAACTTTTAATCTTATACTTTTGTACAATAGAATAAAAAAAATATCGATCCTATATTTTCATCCATTTTATTTTGCTGTGAGCAATAGAAAGTTTACACAGTTATAGTATATATTTATATCTAAACTGGGTAGTATCGATTTTTAATAGATTAACTAAAGCAAAGTTTTCATAAATTAAATATCTGTCACTGTGTCAGTTGATTAAATATTTATTCTCAACTGAATGACAATATTTTTCTCCGTCTAATAATGTGAAAATGATCTCTGTTTTTATCATTCTACCCCCGAACATGTTCCAAATGATCTGGGATGTGAAACATAGTATATTGTAGCTTTATATATTTCTGCAGTTCCAATGTCTTTGTTTAATATAAATAAATAAAACGTAAATTAGGGTATGTAAAAAATCCCAAGCTTGCTAGTATTTGTATATTACATAGTCACACTAAATTATAAAGAATAATTGAGTATGAACAGTCATTTTAAAGTTATTACTCTTGTGGAACTTGAAATGAGACTTATATACATAATAAAAAATAAGAGTTCATATCATAAATAATATGAACCATAATATTGCTCTCTGGGGTCTTATCATACCTTTTTTTGATAGCCATACCGTTTTAATTGTTTCATTAAATTATTAACCCTCGACATTGGAACAGTGTAGCATCTATGGTAAGTTACTAGCTGTTATTTTCGCTGTAGTACGATACAGTCAACCTATAAATATGTAAGACGTAGTTTGAATATAAAATCAATATGTTTAAATATAAAATCAATATGTTTGAATATAAAATTAATATGTTTGAATATAAAATCAATATGTTTGAATGTAAAATCAATAGGGCCTATATTTAAATATAAAATCAATATGTTGAATATATTATAAAATCAATATGTTGAATATATTATAAAATCAATATGTTTGAATGTAAAATCAAGATTTTTGAATATAAAATCACTCAATAAAATATTTTACGAACTTTATTTTGATTCTTACATTATCAAATATCTACTTAACTTAGTTTTAATGTGGAATTACATTATGATTTAGCCATTTCATGAAAAAGATTTAGGGGTGTTACTATATTTATATGGCTGTTCTCGTGATTAAATCTTCTTATTCTTGATGTTCAATTTTCGACATTCGTTGAAGATAAATACTTTCTCTGTGAGTTAATAGTTACTCTGATAGTGTGTTGTATCATTATGGTGTTCTACAGTTGGTAGTGGACATGGGCTGGCTGAACCATCTAGCCCCCCCGCTGGAGAGCCTCTGTACCTGCTGCCACGAGTTGGACGTCTGGCTCAACGACCATTCCAACAATACGGTGATCCTCTTCTGCCATGGACTGTTGGGACCGTTGGCCACCTGTCTGGCTGCCTATATGTACTACTATCGGGCTAAGATCGGGTGAGACACACACAC
>JAUZND010003401.1:0-12290 GCA_034780555.1 Coelogynopora nodosa
GATTTAGTCGGAAACGACCTTGACCTAGTTGAAATCGGCCAATAGGAACACGAGTTCGTCAAGGTCACGTGGGGGGGATGAGTAAAATCTTTTTTTAGAAATGAGTCATCAAGGTCACGGGGGGGAGGGTGAGTCATAATCTATTTTTAGAAATGAGTCATCAAGGTCACGGGGGGTGAAGTAGAAGTCACACTCCCATACTACTTGTATTAATTACATCATTGGAGTAACTTTTTTGTCATTTGTTTATTTGACAAGCATAGTGCCGCTATCAGGAAAAAGTATGAATATCTAACCTATATAAAGATATCTATAGAAGTTATATCATATTAATATTAAAAAAATCTATAGTTTTTAATTCTTGTTTTTAATGAGCATTTCTGTTATCGGTATTTGGTAGGCTAATAGATATATTTGAAATAACTTTGATGACTTTTGTACAAAGGATCTTTCGAAGAACAGCCCGTGGGCTACAAATACGTCTACTGGAACGCCACGAAGGTAACCCTAGCCATCTACTCCCTCTATGTGATCAATATCATCCTCTGGTACAAAGCGGTGGAGCATCTTGTCCTCCTCTTTGTCCAACGGCGCCCGGTTCGCTGGCTCTTCCTGCTTCTATTGGCCGTCAATCTCTACCCCAACTACTACTCATGGTGCGGTGGTCCTACTTTATCTATCTGAACGAGGGCATGTGGGTTATGCTGTGGCACCATCTTTACTTCTACCTCACCGAGTTGGTGGTAGCAGGTTTGTGCCTCCATCTGGCCTGCGCCGAAGTTCCCCTCCTCACCTGGAAGGCGCTGCTTATCTCGTGTATCAGTTTGGTGCATCTACTTGCGGGCAGGATGGATCAGTTCATTCGACACCTGATCACGAGTCGGAATATCGCCCGTAGTGAGCATATTGCCCGGGATACGGCGTTGGTGATACCGGACCTGGTTCATCTACTGGTTCCGCTATTGGCCATCAAGATGGAGTACGATCCGGTCATTTCCGCCATGTCGAGAGGGGCCCAGGTTAAATTGATAGTCTTTACCATGTTCTCTATTGTTGTACTCCAACTTGACTTGTTATTTCTTTGCAAGACATGTGATTAACTTTTTATGAGGATTCTATACCACGTTATGAAAATTATATTGTATTTATAAGAAGTCATATTGGCAAGTGGATTATTATTAATTTATGCGAGATTGTAATTCATTTAATAATTTCCGACTAAAAATATGTATTATTGTATATATAGCATTCACGTATATATACGTGAATGCTATACATTATTTTATTCTTGAGAAAGGTTGATTTAAACAAATTATAGATGACTTAATATGAGATTGTGTTGATTTCTAAAAATCTAGACTAATTAATATATTATACAGTTATTTGAATCATCAACTCGTAAATTTATTTTTATGCAATGAAATTAAAATAATACTTCACGATCTGTAATCACACTGACGGATTAAATATTGTTTCATTCAAATTAAAGAAAACAGATGAGTTAGTCGAGCAATTCAAATAAATTTTAATTTATAATTAAAAAAGTGGAATGAGAAGAAGAACAAAAATTACAATAAACTACTTAGAATATTAAAAAGGAATTAGAAAGGAAAAGTCACGCACGGGCACATGACGGGTTTGTGTGCGCAAATGATCACTATTTTTTATAGTTTAGCACTTAATTACATTACGAAATTATATTGTCACGCTTAAACCAGTTGTCACCAGATTTACGGTATACGATTCAGTGCATGTCATAATGGGTGTTGTTCCCATTTACAAATAACAGCAAATTAATAACTATACAATTATTTTAATGAAAATTATCTTAACAACATATAATATATAACCGATGATTGTTATATCCGAGGTACCCAAAATTGATGTTACCCCATTTTAATATAATTAACATACGTAGCAATAAATATAACCAGTATGTTTGTTCCATAATTATTATTGTCAAAAAATATAAAACTACATGTATGTGTGTATGCAGGTATATAGAAAATGTCACAAAATTACTTTAAAATTATTATGTAATTACCTATCTTTCTATTGTATATATGCTACGATAAATGTAAAAATAAGATTTACTTGTTCTACGAGGAGTAATTATGTGTAGGGACCAAAAATCTGCTTTCTATAAGCGAGCTTGTTATAACCGGATTATAATATGTACAATTGAAAAATTATTGGTTTAAATGAACTTTGGTATTCTTTTTCGGAAATAACAAAAACATTGAAGTTTAAATATCAATTAAATTTATGAAAAGTTCTATGTTGTTGTATACGATAGTTTGTTAATACCAGCAAAAACAAATATAGTAACATCATTTGATCAATGAGATGCTAGAATTATTAATTAAATTGCATACAATGTAGATGTAAAGAAGATGCATGATCATCTTGCTAGGCTGAAATTTTCAAAATAAATTGATTTTAAATAGGATAAACAATTTTAGGTTGTAAGTTATAGCTATTGAATATATCATCAGAATTGTTGTCACTTATAATATTTATCAGTTATTAATAGATAAGAGGATAAAACATGTGAAAAGTTATTTATTAATATGCGCAAAAAAATAATTTTTTATATCAGTTTTCCCACGATGCTACGCCCTTGTCAGAGTGAACATTTATTTGAAAATAAAATTGGAAAACAAACTCCATCACGAAAAACAATCCAATTTTGAAGAGCTAAATTATTAAAAACCTTCTCACTTGTTAAGCACAGACTATGATCCGTAATCTCAGCTTCTGCTTCAGGTGATTATCAAAAAATTTAGTGGCACAGGCCGTTATGGATCATACAACTTAAAAACATTGTTAGACTGAAGAACTTGACGTAGTACCAAGAACGTTTGTTATGTGTATCACAAAAAAGGAAGGCAATCACCCATACTTAAGCCTCTGAACTCTCAGATGCTGACAGATGGAGCTTTTCCAAACAATTCTAGCAAAGTACAGACTTAATTCAGCTTTTCATCGTAAAATAACTTTTTCAAATGTATATTTCACCTATTAGAGAAGATTAAAAAAATCATATAATGTATATGAAAATACAGGTCGGTGTCCCTAACGAGCTGGGTATGCTGAATGTTCAATTGGACATTTAGAGTCGATACCCTATGACATTGGTCAACACAAATCGGTATACCCTTGGTATATATATTGTGGCATTTTAAATTAACAAGTAGTACCTTACATTGAAAGATATCTGGCAAAGTACTTTCAACAAGATGGAGCCTGAGCTCACAACAATTTAAATGTAAAAGCAATTTGGAATGACAATAAGCCAGAGAAGTGGATTAGGAGAAGAGGCACAATCGAACGAATCACCACAGAATAGGAAGCAATCCTTTTGAATTCTGAGCACCCTGGGCAGCAAAATTTTACTTCTTATAACATTTAATACACCTTTATTCTTATAATAAAAAATACTATTTCACCGACAATTACTTTTGGACTACTACGAATAAACATTTCCTCAAACATACTGTAGTTAATTTCAAATTTCGTACAACCAATTACAAATTTATAATGCCACCGATAAAAATAATTATTGGTAACATATCAACTATAGCTGTATAATTTATATTAGACAATGATTAACGTTTTAATTTTATTTCAAAACTCACGTTAATCTTATAATAAAACACTAATAAATATTGTCAATAACAAACATTTATAAGGGTACATTTTCCACACCACCGGGCACCATTCTACTATTTTATATTATTGGGACACTTTATTGCCGCAAAAGATAATTAACAAACACTGTATACCATTAAATTAATTAATGAAGACCACAGAAGTCTATATTTTAGTCACGAAAATTATATTGTAATGGGTTTTTTTATTGTGAATTGTAATCAACAACTAGTTTGGATAATAATTTTTTCATACAAAAAATTGATATGCTTATATCTATTTATTGAATTGATACTACTTCTATTATAAAATATAAGTAGTATGATGAGTACTAATATTCGAATCGACAGATCCATCATGTGAAGGACGTTGCTACCAGCCTCAACAGATTCTATCGATATTAAAATGTTTGTTTCATATTCCACTGATTTTAATGTGGTTTATATGATCCCCACCCCACCCCCTCTTTGGTATAGTTCTAGAGTTATAAAAGAGAGGTTTAACATAACAGATAGATTTTAAGAATGACGCAATCTATTCAAAATAATTGAAAATAGAATAATCATTGTATATTTAAACAGAAAACCAATTTTATACATGTGTAAACAACTAATTGTATGAAAAATTACATATTACTTTTAAATTACAGTAAATTTCATTGTAAAAACATATGTAAATGTTACAAAATCGTAGATACAAATCATACATACTTGAAGTTAGGGTTGTTAAGTTTTAAATATGAATATTTGTTAACAACACAAGTTTAAGAAAACTCTGTTGTCTGATTAAGGGGTTCAAAACAAAAGCGCATGAAAAATGAATAAAAATATCACTATAACAAAGTATTTGAACAAATATTACGAAAACGGATATAATTTACACTTCTGATTGCATTATTAATATATTATGTAATCAATCCGTTTTTATAATTATTGGGTTTTATAAGTACATTCGTACATTAAAAACAGCCTACCACCGAAGATATTTAACAACTTATTTCTAAGAAAAACGCAAATATTTAATAAACAAATTGTTTATAAATTAACATGAAACGTACAAGATGTTAAAATTTATGGTAAAATATCTATTTTGATTCACCGTTTTTATTATATATTTTTATAATTAATATTATAATTAGAGAATTATATTATAACAACATACCTTCTGAATTTTGTTGTTAGATATTCTTTACTATTCACTACCTTACTTATATAAAAAAATAGATAAAAATTAAAGAAGTACGCTGCTATACACATATTTATAGTACTATTCCAGAATTGATTTTTGAAATAGCTTTATTACGAATTAACCGGTAAAATAAATAATTAATGTGAAAACAGACAAGCTATAAATATATATTTTCACGAAAAAAATAATATGCAGCAACATGGAATATTATTTCCTATATTTACATCTAAATTAAAAAATATGTACTATTTTATCTTGATTTTCGTCAAGGCCGATCATTGAAGATTAAAGGCATTTTTTGTTCGGGTGAATAATATGTAATGGAATAATTAATTACATCTATGTTAGGTAGTGCACAGATTCAATTAACTTAATTAGAATATAAAAATAATAAATAATAAAGATGATTGATAAAAGTAAAATAACAAAAATGTAATCGTGCACAATGAAATTACCAATATAAAATAATTACAGGCTATGGTGTGATACAGGCCAGAAGAACATACTAATATATCATTAAATACAACAGCATGTTTGACATGGTCGAGCGAACACATTGTTTCAATGATTCTGGTTTCGATGACTGAGTAGCAAACGGATATAACCGCGCTTAATAGTTACTGAAATTGTGGTCACGTTCGCGGGAGGCGCAGACTATTTTTGCCACAGCATCGCCATCGGAGCATAGGTCGATGGCAAGTTTGTCGTTGATGTTCTTTATTGCGAGATCAGTACCGGCTTTGGCGAGAAGAATAGCAATATCCAGATACATGGCTGGAGAGGACTCTGCATTTGGTGTTAACTCATGGAGGAGTAACATCATCTGGTTGGGATGAAGAAAACAATGACGTGTTAATATACAAACCACAGATGTACAGAACAAATGACATTATTTAAGCAAAATATTGCGATCGCAAAATAAGATCTTAAAACTCTCTGTTGTATTAACCTTTTTTGGTAGAAATGGGTAGTTTGTGTATAGCATCTGAAACTTGGATTTGTACTACTCAAAGTAAATAATTGCTGACATAACATTTATATGATTTTATACATATTAGTCTACATGCATTTACTTCGCATTAACTTTTTTATGGTACTTATTTATAGTTACTGCATTGTACGTGGGTATCTTGATAAGGTATGCACCAGCAGTATGATTAGTTGAATATTTAGTTTGACTTTTAATCATGTAATACATTATTTAATGTTATACTATATAACATATAGGATATTTTCAAATATAATATGCAAATAATATACAATTATTACAATATACATGCTAGAAATAAATGTACCGATTTACTAACACTTTTAAGTTCAATCTAGTATACTACACTAAATACGAAAACATATTAAAAATAATAGTTATTATAAAGAATAAATTAATGAATTAATTATCTAATTCCACCAGGTGGCGAATGATTTACAAGTCTGCAATACACAGCAGCTCTCATTGTGAACTTATACCTCCGCCATAGTGCCGTCATCAGCCGCGATAATCTTCCGAGCAGCATTGTGCAGAGCAGTCTCGCCGTGATAGTCGACAGCATTGACATCGCACTCGCACTCAATGAGCAGATTGACTATGCTGATGAAGCCCTGCATTGCCGCCAGGTGGAGCGGGGTGTCCCCGCTGACACTGCGCGGGTTGACATCGATTTGATTGCCGCCTAGGATGATGAGCAGCTGCATGCATTCGACGTGGTTGTTGATCGCCGTGATGTGCAGAGCGGTGAAATCGTTGCTCATCACAGTGTTGAGCTGATTCGGGTGCGCTTCCAGGATTGCGCGTATCCCGCTGAAATGATGCGAAGTTAATATCTAGGAAACAGAGTTTTAACAGTCAAATCGCCGGGGTAAAATATAGTCATAGAACCAGCAATGGGAAGAGGGGTAATTAAAACCCATTTTTAACAGTTAATAGTCAGCAATCGGAAGACCAAATTGCCTTAAAAAATATTTCATCAATTGATATTATATGAATATTAGTTGTGAATCATCAATATTAAAAAACACATTAAATGACCTTGCCTATAAAATGATGTGCTATATATTATGCAAAATATATAAAAATACTTCAACAAATAAAACACACTACTCGAAATAGACAACAACATTATGTCGTATAATAAGACATAATATTATTATCTAATTTAAGGTGATGTGTTTCATTACAACTGAATAAAAATAGTAAGCAAAAAATATTTCTCAATGTAATAAAAAAGTTAACATTACCTACAACAGCTTTGGAATAAGTTATTGATTGAAAAATAAAATCATACCCTTGTTTATAAAAATATGTATAAGTAAACCGAACATAACACACGCTTCTTGCAAACTTGGACAACAAAAAGTAGTGAAATAATGGCACATATAAATATAAACATAATTAATGTAATTGAAATTTTATGATATAACTTGGAAGAGATAGTGAGCCCCAAATACATTTTTTAATAGATGACAAAGCTTTTTTCTATACGTGTTCCTTATATCATATTCAGTTATATTTAAAACAAATAATTGTTGACTAATTTTGTTGTGATACATTGTGTCCAAACATGTTTTGTAAATTTCATTAAAAAGTTAATAATATTTATCAATAACGACTTAGTATTTACTAAATTAAGCATTTAAGTAGCACATCAAAAATACATACTCGGCAGACCCTCTTAAGGCTGCGTGATGGAAGGCATTAAATCCACGGTCGTTGCCGATAGTCACGGAGGAACCGCTTTGAATAAGGTATTCTAAGACATCGACATTATTTTCATTGATGGCATAATGAAGTGCTGTATTCTTTTCATCACAATCCTGGAAAGATATCGGAGACGAATATTAACTTTATCATTAAATGTGAAAAGAGTTTTAATGGTATTTTAAGAATTTATACATTAATTACAATTATAAACATTTATTGATTTAAAATATTTATTTAATTTATATTTAAACTATTTTAATTTGTTATAAAATTAATTGAAGAAAATTATAAAATATAATACTTTTGAAATTAACACCCAATTTAATTAACCTAATAAATTTTATAGTTTTAATCATGATCCGGTTTTTTCAATATATTGTAAATATATTGTATAAAGACAAGAAAAATGTGCGTGCAATTATACGCGGCATGACGTTTCAAACAATTTATATAACATAATGTGTGTGCAATTACGTGAATAATGCTTAAATATACAGACAGTAATATCTGGGAGTTATACCTATCATTGTAAAACAAAATACATCCGGCCAGAATTACAAAGTTTTTCTGAGATAAGGATTGGAAAACAATTTTAGATATTTTGTGAAACATATAAAACGTATTAAAAAACAAAAATAAAACAGTTTTGTTAAAATTAATCCCTTCTTTGTGATTCCATCAGCTGCTATATACATTTAAAAATGTTATCTGTTCTGAAATTGAACGTGTCAGATAGTGATTTGGTTCTCCGACAATTTCTTTTATCACCTCAAATATAGTGTATCGTATAAACTGTAATTCTGTAAACTTCAATATATATTGGGAGACATCTTTTATCATAGACTAATATAAAATAAGAGCAACATCCGCCTTATACATAAGGGGATATCATGAAAATGTATCCCACAGGACCCCGCATCTGCAGGTCCAAATATCAGATGACAATGTCAATTGGACAATCGTTCAATGCTAGAAATGTGAAGATGTTTTATTTGTTTTCAAATTCCTTCTGGAATCGTGGAGAGAGGGTGAACTAGCTAAAAGTATTTTATGGTTGTTTTAAAATACATTTTATGTCCAATTTATATATATATTTTTTTAAGTATAAGTACTTAAGAAACCTGTATTATTTAATTGATTGTAATTATTTTAAAACAAAAGTTCAACTTTAATGGTGGTTATTCCTAGTATTATGATCATAGTTTTCATTGAATGCTCAAGAGATTCTTCCTATCTATCAATAACCACAGGACAGTCCCCAATACCGCAGCCATATAACTACAGCAACAGCTACCTGAAGACTCGTGTCAAAGTTGGCCTCCTCCACCAGTATCCGGCAGAGCTCCAAATTTCCCTTGCACGCCGCCATGTGGAGTGCCGTTCGCCCCAGCGAGGTGAACGTGTCCACTGGGACCCCCTCCCCGATGAGCACGCGGAGGGCCTGCGGCTGGTTGCTGCTGATGGTGTTGTGCACCGGCGCCTCCCCATCCCGGTCCATGAGGGAGTGGTCGGCATCCTTGCGGAGCAGCAACCGGATTACCTCACAGTGGCCCAGAGAACAGGCAACGTGGAGGGCTGTGTCGCCGGACTCTATGGCGTTTATCTAAGAGTCAATTGTGTACGAGGCCTTAGTTGAACATGACATTATCAAAGTATTATTCATTTAAAAATCTTATATTTTAAAAACAAGGTGTTTACCGTAGACGCACCAATAAGGGGGCGGGTTTAAATTGACTTACCGGTGTTTGATTAGAAAATAAAAAATTTAAAAAGGCAATAATTTTGAAAATTTTAATAATTGTTACATTTTTAATGCACTTTCGATTTAATATATTTTTGTGAAATAGACTGTAGAGTTTAATGACGTGATACGTTACTCAAAATTAGCTAACAAAGTAATTTTCAGATATTAAAAATTTGTGTCTCTATTAAAAATAATTATGGCTTAAATTATTAATTTTTCGCTGATCACATGTTATATCCGGGACATTATTTCTACTAAATAAGTTTTAGCGCTTACTCATCTTTGTCGTTAAAGATAGAAAACTAACAAAGCATTTTATTTGGCAAAATAATTGATAAATGTAGAATCGTACTGGAAAACAACACCGTAATGTACTAAACTAATAGAGAACCTAAACTTCCTAGGTTAAAATAAATGCTAGTGGTTCAAATTTAACATCCCAACCCTCCTTTCAGTTAAATATATTCACAAAAGCGCATCGTGCCGCTAAGATTAGGGCTACCTGTACAGTTATATAAATAGTTGAGTTACATATTATAAGTATTACAAATTTTAAAGTTTCGCTGTAAATGTAGAAAACATAGTTTGTAATATAATTATAGATTAAGCAGTAAAACAACGGTTTCCAACACAACGCAGAACATGTTTTCACCAACAAATTCTGTAAGTATTCGTTATATAATAATATTAGGTAGCCATCCCCCAACATTGACAAAAGCAATTAAGGTAGCAAAATGGAAAGATATATTACAAAAATAAAGTCTCATTAGTTATTTTAAAATAATAAAAAATATAATACAAAACTTACGAAGGAAACTAAAGTAGATATGCTTCGTGAAAATGAATACAGGTCTGTTACTTTTTTATGTTCTTAAAATTGCAGGGAAATCTCGGCAAATTCGTATAGGTTATAATAATTCAAATATCATTAAATCATACAGAAAATGATTAATAGAATGATGATCAGAAAATGACCAAATCAATCATATACGGATGGTAATATCAGCATTTTTACATATTGTCAATAAAAAATGTCATACCAATAATAAACTATCAGTCGTATTCACAGACAATACTTATGTTGTACTTCACTCATAATTTTAGTGGAGTTTGAGATATGTATGTATGTCGTATTCACAGTCATCACTTTGAGTATAGATTAAAAAAATCTATGCACATAAATAAGTTAAAAATGAGTGTCCATTATGTTATTATGTCCAATATGTTATGTCCAGAGGTTATCACAAATTGAGCAGCCAAATCTTTTTTAGCCCTGCTCTTGATGTTTTCTCAATTTTTTTAATTGTCCGCCATCTCTGTTGGTTACCTCGTCTCGGTTGTTGAACCCGTTTGATACATGCTCCCAACATTTCCTTTTACTTTCAATAGTACGGCTGGTCATGCGGAAAGCGTGTAGTCAAGCGTACAAGAGGGGAGGGGGTGGTCGAAAATGCTGAAATAGGGCGTACGTACTTTGTGCATGGCCCCTATGTTGAAGCCACTCAGTGAAGTCAATTTTGAGTGGTGTTTGTGAATACGGAAATAAAATGAGTGATCACTCATTCTACACTTCACTCATAGCTCACTACACAGGGTGTGAGTCTCCACTTGAGTTCAGTGTTGTTTGTGAATGCAGCTGCATGACATATTATGTAAAAAATGTACAACTTTAAATGCTAGACTTTTAATATTTTCAATATTTGAGGACACAATAATAAATTACTGATTGAGTGTTCTTTTTAATAAGGAGCTAGTTGTAAAGGCTGCCTCACTAATTTCAAAAGCTATATTTTTCTTAAGGAATTTTGTAAGATTTTCTGACATTTCTTGAATATTTGCACCTCATTGTCGATGTGTCTTCTTGATGCAACTCACTGAGACTCTTTCTTTTTCTAAGCCTGATCGTCTTTGTATTTTTTATTAGAAGCAGAAATATCAGATAACATTTTGTGTTTGATTTTGACATTTTGAATTACCCCGACATAGTTTTTAACAATTGTTTAGGAGCATACATTCTTATATAGAAGGTTTTATGTGAAAACGTAATATATTATTTACCTAGTTTATAATGTTCAGTTTACCTAGCTAAATAAGATATCATAATTTGCTACCAGACTGCGCAGCCATTTATCCTATTTCCGAAATATTAATAATATACACACATTTATATATTATTCCCAGTTGGAAATCAATACATATAAGTTTCGATACTATTCCTGGAATGGTGACGGGACTTAATTGAATAATAAAATAAATATGTTAAAATATTGTAATAAAACTTACATCGACATTATTTTCAAGACATCTTCGCACATTATGTACATCTCCAGATTCAACCGCTTTCATAAATGGTGTTTCTAGTTCAGCTGGAAAAAATAATAGAAATTAATATTTTATTTCAATTAATGTAGTTTATAATATTAATAAATTGATTGCAACTATGGCCTATTCTTCCGATAATAGTGCATATTTTTAGCAATATTATGAAATAGACATTATACAGCAACAAAATATCTATACCATCAAATACAATTTTTACAATGTATATTGTATTAAGACAGAAACAATATAACTTAATGTAATAATACAATGTTCACATAAACTTACAATTTGACTGTTATATTTTTTGTTAATTCACATGATTACCAAGGTATTGAAGCCAATATGGCATTCAGACTAAAATACTCTGTAGCTGGTAGCAGGAATCTGCTTAACAATTTCCCCAAGCCACCATCTTCGCTTCTATCGTGCTACTACATAATATGTTCGCGAATATTATATTCATCATCCATTGTTGTAATCAACTTATATAAATAACTTTTAAGCTTTCCATTTTCCCTAGTTCAGCGGAATAATGAGTATGAAACACATTTCTTAATATCAGTCGTTGATCAAGAAGTCTCAGCATCAGTCGTTGATCAAGAAGTCTCAGTATCAGTCGTTGATCAAGAAGTCTCAGCATCAGTCGTTGATCAAGAAGTCTCAGTATCAGTCGTTGATCAAGAAGTC
>JAUZND010003402.1:0-12289 GCA_034780555.1 Coelogynopora nodosa
ATCGAGTATTAGACAACCGAGAATCGAGTATTAGACAACCGAGAATCGAGTATTAGACAACCGAGAATCGAGTATTATAGACAACCGGGAAAACCTGAGAATTGATGTACTGAAAAGCCGCAAATATCAAACAAAAAAAAACATATTCTCAAATAAATTAAATGTTTTAAGCTCAACTCGTACTCGGTATAAAAACTGTTGCTTGAGCCTAACATCACTAAATATTGAAACTGAAACGGAAAGTACAACAAAAAACGGTGAAATTTATTATTTTTCGTTTTTGTTTTATCTTAAACTCTCACATACAATATTATATATATACATATATATATGATCATCTTATTATAATTTTGAAAAATTTATTTATTTATTTATGTAAAACTCGAAATGTATTGATTTATTTATGAGTGTTAATTTTATTTAGTGTTATGTTTATTGTTTTATGCATTAACGTTACTTAACGTGACAGTTCAATTGTTATATACATTATATACATATATTTTGTTGCGTCACTACATATGCCAGGCCTCTTTGAAACAGTTCACTTAATCAAATACTTTTGTTAGTATTTAAATGTTCGTTATGAGTTACTTTGTTTTTAGCATCTTTTAAAATGTATTTTTAACTGTTGTTCTATTTTCTGTGATATAACAACAAGGTGTAATAACAACATATTCATTATTTATCTTTTTAAATATTATATATTTTAAGTTTAAAATTAATTCTATTGTATACAAATGCAAAATATATTGTCAAATTAACTTGTTCAATGCTAAAAGTGCTTCCTTCCTCTGCAGCTCGTTGATTACATCCAGCAGTATCTGAGTTATTAAGTCAGGAAACTTTCACCCAAGAAAAGTAATATCTTCTTAGAATCCTCAGGTTGCGCTACTTCTGCATAATTGATAGATCTTTAACCCAGTTTGCGAGTCAGGATGTTCTGATCTCTACTTGATCCTGTGTTTCATTACAGTTCCTCTGAATTATGCAGATTATTTACCGTCGGATATATAACTTGCTTGATTATAAAGCAATTGGACGCTCGCTCAATAAGGCCAGGATTCCTCTTTCTCTTTCTCATTTGCATGGGATGGATTCTGGTGGAATAATTGACTGTTATACCAACCCCACAATACGGCAACTTTGTAATCTGTTTTAGAATAATAATGTATATATCTGTATAAGAATTTTACTGATGGGATGTCATTTACACCTCTGCGCAGCGTGATCTATAAATAGAATAGATATCCCTTCTTGGAATGAATGTATACTCTGAAAATGCGAAAAAATGATTTTGTTTATCATATAAAAAAAGAAAGGTTTTTTAAGATAATTTTAGATGTTTGATATTTATTTTTGATAAAAGCCATGGCGCCTATTAAGTCACTTGGTTGAATATTTATATTATGATATAGAAATGTTTTAAACTGCTTATTTTAATTTTCAGGTTGATGAAGTCGTGGTAAGTGAACGTTTTAACTTGATTTTTTTAAATATTAGACTCGAATAAGTTAATATATATAGCCTATATATGTATATAAAATATAATATATATGCATAATATAAATATAAGTATATTCAATATAGTGTCATGTCATAGATGTATCATGTAAAGTTTTCTATATCATATTTTGTAAATCGAATTTATGTCATGTTTTGTATTCTTGTTCTTTATATAATTGATAAAAATAATATTCTGTCTTCGATATAATTTTGATTAAAATATTTAGATGATGTAATTCAGTCGCGATTTCATATTTGTCGAACCTTCTGCGTTATTCTATTTGACGTTAATTTTATAAATGTGATGTTAGAAAATGTTGTTTAAAATAATAAGTTTCGCTTGACTTAATAATTGTATCTAAAAAATATTTATAAAAAAATTTGGAACACATTTTTTTCATTATTATATTCACGGCTGGTCGACTTTTTTAACATACAATGAATCAGTTAAATATATTATGCCGTGCTTCCTTAATAACCGATATAAATAGATATTGTTTATAATATTAGTGTTTGAATGTGTGAATGTTTCCTAGAATAATTAAATATGAAAATAATTAAATGTTTCGTATTCGCAATCTATGTAATATAATGAAAGTATATAAATATAACAGCATTATAACACCTTTTTCTAAGCAGAGGGTTATTTACTTAATTATCTCATTTATATTTTATTTTGTTGTACACTGTATTATTACTTAAATATCTTTTTAATTATTTGCGAAATAATGTACTGGTGTAAATATGTGCAAAAAATATACATCTCTAAAATTATAACTTTGTACAAAAATACCAGAAGAAAACAATTACCTACAAATATGTCACTTTGTGTAAATTTAATATTATAAATATGGTTTTTATTGAACATGATAACATATATAAATATATGAAAACATATATGAATATTATATTTTAAACATTAAAAAATAAATTACTTACTTTGAAACTAATTTTTTAACGGAATTACGGACATTAACAATAAAATATTGAATTTTTTATTTAGTGATTGGTATTCGAAAGAGATTTGACATTTTAATAAATTTGTAAAATGTGTGAACATAAAGCACTTTATATATAAAACTGCTAAAATAAAAATAAAGTAATAATTTTGAAATTTTTCTATAAAGTAAAAGTTTAATAATAGAACGCTTCGAAATTGTTTCTAATTGTTTTATATTGATGAAGAATTAACTTTAAACAGTTTTGAACTTGTGTTTTATAGATTATAATTAGTATAATTTTTTTGGAATTTCCATTTTTATTAACACATGTAACACTTCCATATTTGGGCAGAAATTTTGTTACTATCTAACTAACTACAATGCTTTATTTTAAAATTGTTCCAAAATTGTTGTCTTTGTCTATGAAGTATTTGAACAAGTTGCATCGTGTTTTATTTTGTCTTTATTAATCATTCTTCAAACCAAATATTTTTACAGTATAGCTCAAATGCCGAATAACTATCTAATCTTTAAAAAAATCTCTGTAATTTCTGCCACTTCTGAACCATACTCACACAATGGCACTCTAGACGGTCAGTTATAACGTGAAGAAAGTGACCCTTGATGTGGTCGGCAGGAGCAAGCTTGGCCTTGCCATTGAAGGCGGTTGCGATACCAACATTCCACTGCCGCGTATAGTTATGATCAAGGTGACCTTCCACTTAATTGCACCTCCATGCGTGTTAGCTGCAAACTGTCATCACCTTTTGTAGTCACATTGCACCTTAATGTATATTACTGCATGTTGTTGATCTATAGACGTAATGGCATCGTTGATACCAGTATCGAATGCTGTTGTGGTCTGCTGAAGCTACTGAGAATCCTGAGGACTGACTGTCATCTTTTCTATCGATCGTTATTCTGTTTTAGGATTTTTAACCAATTAAAATCTTCCATAAACTATGCGTGTTATATTCGGATATTAATTTAATTAGATAGAATTTAAAGTCACTTTTTATTTAAAGTATAAAAATATATAATTGAAATAGTTTTTTTCAATCTACCTTCTATTGGATCACATCCGAACATTAAAAAGAAATGAACGCAACAACGATTCTGACTGAAACTGTAAAATGATCTCTTTTATGTCCTTTATGTTATTAATCTTTTCTGGATGGAAATAAGTTCTAACAAATTAGATTATTTAATTAAATTTGGAACATTTAAGCTATATTCCTCCCTATTTTTTCTAAACTTATTAGTGAAAAAAATTTTAACCATAAGAGAGAAACCATGATGACCAGTGTGTTTTTTTTGCAGATTATTTTTTATTCCAATAATATGTTTTTTTCTCTATAGTTGTAAACCAAATGCACAGTTTCTGTTTGTATTTATCGTTTATTTGTATTATATTATCATTTACCAATTCAAGTATAGTTAAAAGTTAGACTGTATAACTTGCTCCTTTCACTTAATATTATATTTATGGTCATCTTTAATATAGCTTTCACTGAATTTTTCGACCGTTTTGTTGTTGCTTGATAAATTTTTTGATAATATGTATACATACAATGTATAGTAGCCTATATGGTATACACTCATATTTTATATATTATACGAATATTTATTATACGAAGCATATTATCTAAAGTATAACAATATAAGGAATACTTAAATCGCTTCTAAGAATATCAAAATCTGCCACCCATCATTTTGTGAATTTTCCATTTTTCTGTTTTTGTGAAATAGAAAATGCTATAAATTTTAATAAAGCTATTGTTTTATACCTTTTTGTCACCAAACCTTCACTGTAGTCGCAAGAAAACTACAAATGAGCTCAGCTGATGACTTTAAATGAAAAAGTATATTCACTATCTGAACAATATATAGGCCAATGTGCACCCTAATATCCCTCTGTCTCAATCTCACAAGGGTAACGGCATCTACAGGGTGCGTCTTCATTGCTGGCCAACCTTCGACCACCTGGGTATTGGTGTAACGGGCGGCTCCAATACCCGTGCCTGTCCAAGGCTCAAAATTGTTGACATCAAGGTTTCTAATTGTTGAAACATGTTCTGATATATTATGTAGCCCTGTTGTAACTTCCTGGTGGCAGTTCCTATATTCTTCAGTTATTGCTGAATACACGACACAGGGTGTTTCGAGTTTTATATCTTTGGCAGCGGATAAAAGTATTTAGGTACAAAAAATTGGAATGCAATCGTTTAATTGTAAAATTTTATAATCACGAAAAATTATTTGATACAAAACTTATATCATTTAAAAATGGCAGTTATTATAAATGTGATTAAATTATATATTAGATATAGTATATATCTAAAATAATAATAATTGTGATATTTTATTTAAATTCGTCATAAAAATAATAATTATGTTGAAATTGTTAGTATATATTTGACTTAAAAAGTTATTGTTAATTTTTTTTATGAGGATTGATTTCATTCTTTATTGTTTAAAGGAATACATTTATTTATATATTTAAATACTTGTATTTACCGTGACTATGATTTTGAATTCCTATGTATAGTTCTAATCTCGAAGCATCCTTTTTATTTAACAAAAATATGGATACGTTGTCTTCTGTATTGGTCTATAATGCATGAAGAAAGCTGTTCTTTTAATTTATTATTTGCTCTTAGTCGGCTTAAACCTCAAACTCTGAAATCGTTCACCGAATTAAATACGATTGTATTGGGTCATTTTCAGATAATTGAACAATTTACAATAAACTCAGTCTCGATATGATTGCTACATTAATAGTTAATACAATGTATACCCTCAGGGTTCAGTTGTATGTAATAACACTGTTTTATACTAGAATAAGATATAACTTTCTTTCTACTATACCTACCTATACAAACGATTATATTTGTCGGCTAAAATGCCAGAAATGTGTAACAATTGAAAGTCTTCATCAGAGAACAACACACAGTAATTAATCATTAAATGATGTACTATTTATAAGATGATATCAGAGCAATTATAATGTAGAACAATAATGTGTGTTATTCAATACTATCGAACTTTTTGCCCGATGTCGCCAGAATATGTTTTACATTCGTTACGTTGAAGTATATACCCTTTATTTTCAAAAACTAATTATATACAATATTTTGTGTTATTGACATGTATGTTAAATATATACATATATAACAATCTATCCTAATTCTTTTTCTAATTACTTTTATTTATTCACATTTCAAGGCGTCTTGGTATTATTCATTAAATATGTAATATTTCCCATAAATGGATATACGCTCGTATTAAAATTGTATTGGTATGTTATTACTATTTAAGTAGTATTACTCTTAATGTAAACTAATTATTAAACTTCGTTACTGAAACAACACCATACAATGTGTGAAAATGTAACATTCGTCACGATGCGAATGTTACAAATTTCCTTATTTGTACAATAAGTGTTGTTATTTCACTCTAGAAGAAAGTGCAAACAACTTACGTTTGCTACCACTGAATCTTCCACGGTTGAGTCACGAAATTGTACACGCAAACGGGTCTTTCGAGACACACAAAAATCTATAATAGTCGTATCAATAAATTGGTAACTGACATTCTTTATTTGAACAGAATATATTACAAAAATACAAAAAAGATTAAAAAGAAAAGCTGAAACTGTCAAGTTATTGTTATATCGACACAACAAAATAAAACACCTAAAAACACCTAAAACAAAATTATTGAACAGTCATTTATTCGAACTATTTATCAAAATTGGAATATTTTTGTATGTCCAATTGTCTTTTTTTATTCATTTTATCAAATTTTGTAACATAAACATTAGGCACAATCTTTTATTTAAATAAATCTTATTTATAAGTAGTTAACAATGTAATTAGTTTTTTTTAATATTATTTAATATTGAAAATGCGTGTAACTTAACATCATAAAGATTTTGAACTCAGTAATGTATTTTCTAATCTAATGATCTAATATATGTTGTGAATGTTCAAATAAAGTAATGAGGAAATTAAGCATCGAATACTTATTAATAATGTAACATAAAGTCTACAACATTAACATCAATTAAATAAAATTTAAAAACTAAACTTAAATGTGAATAACTATAATGTTACTTAAAGCTGGGGACCCTTTTCTTGTACTATCATCCATTTAGTATTAAAACAAGCCTAAATGCCACATTTTTCAATTATGGAAGTAAATATATCAATAGTTAAGATAAACAAATTCTTTAGTTCTTTCTTTAATTTTCTCATTTATCTGAAAATGACCCTGTATAGTATTACTTATTTTCTGATTATTTTTCGTATTTATTTTGGTTTATAAAATTCTTATTTATTGGAAAGATTTTGTTATCTACTATTTAAATGTTGGTGACAAGGGAATTGCTAGAATACAAAATGAAGCCTCTCAAAAATATTACTAAAGTATATCCGAGGGTATAAGGGAAATTTGGACAGCCATTTTAGCATTCCGTTTTAGAAAAACATCAGCTCTTTTGCTCACTTTTGTTAAATAAATATTTTGTTTATTACTTAAACAATTAAATGTTATGCAAAATATCTCTTTTATTAAGTGCTGATCGGGCATTGCAGAGTACTGTTATAAATTCAAACTCTTTTCGATAAATGTGTTAGATGTGGTCTGCTGGTGGCGGCCAATTGCTCTCGAGACGGCTGTAGCTCACCTATCAAATGAATAGCTTGACATTTGCAGGCTACCCCGGACAGTTGGTTATCGGAAAATTGCTCACATGATATTTGCTCACCGGAGAAATTCTCGCAACTATTTTAACTATTAGTAGTTATGGATATAGGTTTTTTTAGTCTGCGCACTTTTAGATTAAATGAACCCGAAAAAAACTTTAACAATAAAATTTTGCAATTGTTGTGTTTGCCCATGGCTAATGTGCGTAACTAAAAGGATCCTGCCGGTTTTATTGAATATAACAATTATTTATTAATTTTCTTTCTTATAAGAGATATATAAATAACTATATTTAATTCATTGTTTAATTTAAAATGAAATAGTTAAATTTACATTTTTTAAATAATATTTTGATAACATTAGTGTATATTATAAAATCCCATAAAGCATATTTTAAAATTGAAGAAAATAAAGTGAGCAAATGTCCGGCTAGCCATTTGAAAAGTTAGCAAGTGTTTCGTGTGCAATTGTCCAGTGAACAACTGTTTTCGGAGAGAAACTGTCCGAGATCCGTTTTCCTGATGAGTCCAAAAAATAACTGATCTTCCCTGTACTGTTCAATATGCTTCAGTTATATACTCAAAAGGTTTCATTTATTGTGCCTTTTTCTTCTTATTCTTGTTAAATATTATATGTCTCTTGTGATGTGTTTATGTGTAAGTTAATTGTACAGACCTCATAATAATATCGTTCTCCTTTTCTCCGTTGCTTTCTTCATTAGTGTATTTGGCAATAAAAGATATACAATGAATTCAAAGTATATGCTGCAAACATGTACTCAGACATATTTCATCTCACGCGGGCGGCGGTATTCTATCATTATCTTTTATTATATGTTAATTGTAATGCTGACGTCATTCTTCTGATTATCTGTTAATGTCTTTATAATCTTGTTTTTTCTTTATATACTGTTTACGGCTTTCTTCTCATTTTCTTTTTATGTTTGTGTTGTTTAGAAATTTTTCATAATTCTTCTTTTTTATTGCCTTTTTAGAAAATGATTACTTGCTTAAACATGAAATATATTTTAAAATTATAAATTTACTTTAGTTTCTCAAACCGTTTTTAAAAATTCTATATCGTCTTTCTATTAATTCATTTATACGTAATCTGTACTAATAATTGTATATAATATCTAAATACTTGTTTTAATTTTTTAAGTTGAGCTCTAGCTATAAAAGTAATGTTTTTTATAAACATATCGTTCAGTCTACATATAAACACAATATATAACTGACCGTTTGTATTACAATAAAATCGCTTTAAAAATACCTAATAGATAGGATCTTATTCATATACTATTTTCCGGCCACGCCAACAATAAACATATTACATATCCCAATCATAAAACATTTATTTAAATACATATTTTAAATTTGTTTAAACTCTATATAGTTTTCATTATATAGTTATATATCACACTTGCTCAGTATAATTTTTTGCAATAATATGACGAATAAATCATAGGAATATCTCTTACAATTATTAATTTTCATACAAAATTAGTGTAGTCAACAAATACGAATTACCAAGAACACATGAATACAAATTATTTCAATATCATGAGAAAATTAAAACAGAATCCTGATGGTATCCAAATATTCATTAAAAATTTAGATGAAATATTATAAAAGCTACAACAAGAATGGATAACTTACTACTTATAGGCCTACTGTATAGAAAACAGACATCCAAGCTATAACAAATTGTTTAACTTTTCGGAAATATGTCTATAAGATTCCAGTGATAATGTGTCTTTATTGATATATTAATAATAAGAATCTTATCATGCTATCTCACATATTGATAATCTCTGACCTATACATCCACGTGTTTCGATTCCCGATTTAGCCCGGAGGAGCCGCGTACGAATCCAAACTGCTTCGATTAGGTCAGGTAATTCTTCAGGTCAACGGGAAGCCTTTGGACGGGCTGTCTCACAAAGAGGCGGCACGTGAGATATCCATCGCCTTTAAAGACAGCACTGCAACAAAACTGGAGCTCCTAGTTGCGGAACCTTGGGTTTCCCGTGAGCGGCAGGATGAAGTGGTAATTGACAGAATGAAGTTGAAGTGTGTGGGTGGTTAGATTTGTCGCGTTTTTTCTCTGAACTTTATTGTCTCTTTTTTAATAGTTTTCATATTTATGAAACAATAATATTATGTCTTAAGCACACCACATGACAAAACCGCTGTAAACATTGTTTTTATTTTTTAATATTAAAAAATTATACATTACATGTTAACATATTTTATATATTACTTATAACATGAATTAGTAATAATTTATTAAATAAAATATTTTCTATTTCTTACAGATAGAAGAATCGCGTCTACTAAATTCAAATCACAATTGAATCACAGTTGAATCATAAACGGCAAAATGTTTAAAATCATGTGTAAACTGAACACAAAATAATGTCATTAGAAGACTTCTTGATATATTACTTCTGTTGTAAATAATATATGCTCAATCAAAAGAATATAATGCTAAGGTAATTAACAAGTGTTACATTAAGTTAATTGTACAGACCTCATAATAATATCGTTCTCCTTTTCTCCGTTGCTTTCTTCATTAGTGTATTTGGCAATAAAAGATATACAATGAATTCAAAGTATATGCTGCAAACATGTACTCAGACATATTTCATCTCACGCGGGCGGCGGTTCACGTATTGTTCACTTACACAACTTATTTATCTAAATTATTACTCTAATTATATTTATTACATACATATTTTTATTCATAAAATTTATGATTTGTTGTAATTTAAGATTTTATTGATTTCATATTTGCTTTAGTGTGTGATATATTTTGTTAAAATATTTGTTCATGGTTGGTCGAGTATCAAGCATCTAAATATCCAGTGTATTGATCTGCTAGACGTATTCTAGTCTTATTTTTAAATTATAATATTTTAATAATCTAATGGATCCTCATTTTGTTGATGACACAACTCGCAATTTACAAAAAAAAGAAATTAATCTATGCGTAATTGTGTTGTTCAATTTGTCACTAACATTTAATGTTTAACAGTGTATTATCGTAAGAATTAATTTCTGCATTCATTAAACAATCATGCAATTACACTTTATGATCATATGTTATCTTATTCACTTTAAAATATTGCTCTGTCATTGTTTTTCGCTATGATGTGTTAATTGTTATGAGTGAAATGTTCACTAATATGTAATAATTAGTTTAACTACCTTGAATTAACTAAGTACCAAACATTAATGATTTGAATATATTAGAATTTTTTGCTGAAAATATTTACTAAATGACCAGAAACCTCTACGAAACTTAGTGGTATTCTAATTCAAAAGGTTGACATTCTAAATTAGCAACTGTGTCGAAAAACATGTCAAATTATTTGTTCTCCTATTTATTATTTTGACTTTCATGATGAAATTAAAAATACATGACAAACAGTGGCCAATTTCAATCTCCATCACCAGATTCCATTTTTACTTATGACACTTATATATGTACTTGCTGAATCATTGACCCTGTTTAATTCTATCCATAAGCCTATATGATTTAACTTATCAACTTAAGCCAAGCATTTAACATTTGAGTAAGATATCAATGCACTCTTTTTAACTATGTGGTAGTTAGGGCCCTACCTATAACTGTTTAGGGCGTGTGCATTATATTGTACACTGTAATTTATAAGAATACTAAATCAATATTTTTTCTATATTATCGTTAATAAATTTTCATTGTGTTTAATTTATTACATTTAAAACGATATTATTTATTTTTAATATCATATTACAAATTATTTTATATTGGATATTTTAAAGAGATGATAAAGTGTAAATTATAATAAAATGGATGAAAGCTGATGGATAAAGTCATTAAAGTGTATAAGTTGGATAAAAATAGGTTAAGATTAACCCGGTATTTCAAAATTCTTAAATATAACAAATAGCAGTTACGTTATATACTATATTATGATTCACCATTAATTTTACAATTTATGTTACAAAAGTTTCCTTAACGTTTTCGGCGAATTCATACATATAAAATGAAACATATAAGTTTTGCTATATTTGCCTATTACATCAAGGCTGGCGGAAGAATATTACAAGTGGCGGGGGGCGAGATTTTCAATTTGCCATACATTTTTGACGCCTCTTATGAAAATGCCGCCCCCCTGAAAAGGGGGGGAGGGGCTACGGCCACCCTGATCCCCGGTTCCGTCGGCCCTGTAACAAACCCATTACGTCAATGACTTATTTTTCAGACTGCTATAATTTAGAATTAGCTGAAAAACTTAAATAAAACTATCCTGCTTAGCATCCATTTTGTTTAATCATCACGTCATATTTTCTATAAGCATATTTCATGGCTATGAAGGCTTCATTTACTATCGGCAGATCATTTACAAATAGTTACTAACATTTAATTTCGCTATTATGTCATAATTCATAACTTGTTTTATATTGACTTATTTACTAATAATAATTAAATATACTAAATTTATTTCAGTTGTTACAATCGTTTCAATCTTGCTCCCTGTAGTGTATCAAGTATGATCTTGCAACAAAATCAAGTTATAGGTAATACCAGTAACCGTAATAGGTAGCCCGCTTTCATTGCAACGGATACTTCAATACTTATAATCTAATTCTTGTCATAAAAGTTAAATGTATTGTTATATTTAATACATTTTTTTAGTAAAGTGAAATGTTTTGTAATTGAAAGTAAGGTACCGGGATAATTGTCCTTCTTCACAGTGAAAGAAGGGGACAATTGTGCTTCTCCACAGTGAAAGGGGGACAATTATTCTGTATCATTAGTGATATGTAATATGCAGTAATTTAAAACTAAGCTATCCATACGAAAATGTATGTGTTTTTTTAGGTTAGCAGAATAATACTTTAAGTAATGACCCTTATAAATATATGTGCATACTGTTAATTCTCCTACGATATGATATTACTCATTAGCCTTTATAGTTGTACTTGTATATTTGTCAAAAAGTAAACATAATTTAATTGGTCAGAATAGTTCTATATATGGGCAAGAATATGAAAAAGTAGACAATTGCCATATTTTTTTTGAAAAAAATGAAAGTTTTATTATGCAATTCATGTTGGTTGTGTTTGATAGATAAGGTTTCAGACTATAAT
>JAUZND010003403.1:0-12288 GCA_034780555.1 Coelogynopora nodosa
TTATGTGGTAATGGTGTTTTATGTATTGTGCTTCCCTGATTTTATATTAATTCTTGTGACTATATCTTGATATTGATCTAATTGTTGGTCGTCTGGACTTAATGTATACGGCAGAGTGATCTGTCATACGTTCAAGTAGAGCATTTCTAAATTAAATAATGTTTTATATGTTCGAATTCTTAATATTATTTAGATATTGTTGGTTAATTTGAATATTTCCTTTTAGTAGATTTAAAGGTACTATGTATGTATGTATGTGTGTACACTTATTTACTGAAAAAGTAAAATTACAAAAATACAGAATAAATAAGAATGCTATATTAATTGTAAATATCTACTTAATACATTTTTGATGTTTATATGCTTTAATTACAATCCCGTTATTTATTGTTTTTCATTGTTTTTCTGAATTTAGTTGAGAAGAGATATTGGGGTAGCTGCACAAGAAAAAACGAAGTATGCCAAGGAGAAAGCCAAACACATATATGCTGCTCACGTCTTAACGAATGCGTTCGTGTTAGAGCGTTAGGTACTACTAATAAGTATGTGTATTTGTGTATACAGACAAAATTTCGGACGAATTAAACGCGTTTCTGTATAATTTGTTTTGCATCTATGATTGAACAATGAAGTTATTTATTTATCTGGAAATATCTCTGTTATACACTGTAACGATTTTAATGTTTTGAACTAAATACAACGTTATAACTTGAACCCAAAAAGTTTTTTTACTTTTAAATAAAAGCTGCTTTGCACTCCATATAGATAATGTGTTTTATATTTTGCAGTCATTGTAACTTTACAGCAGGGAGTTATTGTTTAGATATATTTTAAGTTTAAATAGTAAAATTTAACAAACTATGGTTGTAATGTATATAAGTCATAGACAAAGAATCAGTAGACACAGTAAAAGAATTACGATATGACTGCTGTAGGCGAGCTAGTCAGCACAGCTAAATAATGAACCCAGCGTGCGGGAAGTCAAACAAATCGATGAATGTTGCCTCTGTATCTATATCAGAGCCACAGTAACAATGGTAAACATTTTACTAACACGTTATTAACGTTGTTACAAATTCATTAACCTCATCTTAGTAATATTAAAATAAAGTTTTCAAAAAATGTTCATTAATAAAATGTTATTAAGTGTTTCTCATTTAATTTAGAACTTAGAAATCAGTGTTGTTAGCATTAGTAAGCATATTTTGTGTCGAACTTATCGTGAAGCTCTTTTATCTGTTTTTAGGAAAGACTTAATTAATCTTTTTATTTATTATCTTTTACCAAACTATCTTAGTTTAAATCATCCAGTTGGACGATGAATTGTTCCCAATGTATTTGGGGAACATTTTCAAACATTTGTAGTATGTATGAAACAATTTTTTTACATATTGTGTACCAATCAAAGTGGAATTATATTATATTACAAAAGTGTATAATTTTGAAACAGATGTATTTAGTGATTAGCGAAATTTTCACATATATGTAATAACTCAGTAATTTAAGATGTAATTCATTTAATTACAGTCTCGTCAGAAAGTATTTGGCCAAAATTAAACAATACCTCTTTTCAATGATTAAACCTATATTTCTGCTAGATTTTATTAACTCAGCATATTTAATGTAAAACAAGTACATATTATTAGGAAAGAAAATTGCGATTTAAAACTAATATTTGGTCATTCAGCCCGCCTTAGCAGCCTTTACAAAATACAGAATAACTTGTCATATTGTGGAAACTATTGAAAACAATTACTAAACTGCAACCATGTTGTTAAATAATTAGTTAAAATGTTTTAATTATAACTATAAGTTAGATGACGACGTTTCCCAAAACAGAAATAAATTTAAGTTTACTTTAATTCAGTTGAAACTGTAAAATCTAATCGAAATATTTTAATAGAAATTGTTTTGATTACATAAATAGGAAATTTTCACCACAGAATGACTTAACAAGTGGTACAAAAGTAATATCAAGAAGTTGGAAAAAACTGGATACTTGACAGCACTATTTTATATATACATAGAAGATCTCATAATTGAATGGAAATCTTTTTCACTATGTACATTAAATTCGGTCAAGATGGCAATGGACACGCACAGTTGTAAACATTATATCTCATCTTCCAAAAAGCGATGTTTTGTTGATCACGGATTTCAGCCGTAGTAAATCAGTTTAATTCATTTGATTCATCAAGGTCACGGGGGGGGGGAGGCTGCTTCACGTGTGAGAACCACAAAAATCACATTGTTTGCAGTATTTGAAATCATAATCATTATTTCCCACTAAACTAAACAAGACGGCCATCTTGTCCATAAATATATGGAGGTAATTGTCATTGAACTTTGCCTAAGGAGTTTTCACCGTTATATGGATGAATGCGCATTGGAAAATTTAATTTATAGTTTTAAATAAACCTCCGAATTCAAGAATATTTGGGATCATAACTGACCAGATACTTTTCGATGATGATCTTGGTCTCTTACGCCCCAAAGACCCATTGTTGAAGTTGTTGCATCGTCTAACTTTAATTTGATCAGCGCAACCAAAACAATCCAGGAAATCTCAACAAGGAACTTGATAGTGGCGCGCGTCTACTTCGATTATGTTTGCAATGGTACAGCTGTCAGTATCGAGACAGACCTGAGAGTCTTGGATGACCAGTGATTGGAATTCAATGTATCCGATGCAGTATTCAGATTACAAATGTATACTTTTTCGTGTTTCAATCTCCCTAATGAGAGTCACTATGTACATAGTGTACTACCTGCTACATTACAGTAAGTGTTTGTTGTAAAATTCAGTTTCTTATTCTATGTGTAATTAAATAAATTGCAACTAATAAATTTGTAATATATTTTATGTAGAATATTGGATAACATTTTAATCATACTATACCATTTTTGTGGACAAGTATATGCCAAGTGGATTGTTTAACATTTTCTATATATTTAATATTTTAAGAAAATTATCAGTCGAATGAAATCCCAATAATATTTGTTTCTGATAATTACAAGGTACAGATCATTATTTACGCATTTTCTATTATTTCAGAACCAACAATTACCATTTATAATCTTAGAATTCGATAATATATTTAACTAATGAATGTGACATGAAGTACACAATGAATCACTAAATCATAATTTATAGATATTTTTAATATTTTCGTGTATAGCAAATAACATATAATTTAAAATAACTTGAATTTGTAAACATCCTCCAATTCTGGATTTAACAATATGAATAAGCTAGTAGTTTGAAAATGCTTCTTTTTATTTATTCGAAGAATGTTTATATATACCTAAATTTTACATTTTTATCCATTTTCTAGACTTGAGGCTTATGCCCACCAAACGCCACGCGACGACGCAAAGAAATACGAAGGTTCACCCGCGAGGCACAAACATAAGTTCAGTTCTCACTAACCGCGTTGCATCGCGCGGCGACAAAATTATAACATCGAAGAAAATCTATAAAACGTACAATAATATAACGTAATTGTTATTTTTTATTAACCCATATTGTATCCATTACCAGGAGATACTTAAAGTGAAAATTTAATTATATATGATTTATACAACACATTTCCTGGATATATTTGAATATTATTAAGTATGATTATTTAATCTGTATTAATTCTACAGGTGATATTTGGATAACTTCCAAAAGTATTCAAATTAAACCATTAAAGAAAATTAGTACGGATTAAATGAGGTAATCTATTATATTTAGGGTGTTATTATACTTAAATTCCGCGAAAGGGAACTATATGAATTGCCTTCCGATTTTCTTAAACTTATCCATGCAGAAGACATATTCCTTGATGGGATCTCGCCAGAAATCGACGCTCAACTAATTGCCTTGCAAAGGAAGCGCTTCCAAAATGTACATAAAAAAACATGTGGAACCATATTCGTCACGCTTTATTACTTTCCTAAAGGAAAAAAGAGCTTTCTGTTAACTTTGACATTGATACTAAGGATATTTACGGTATTTCTATAGCCAACTCAGAAAAGAAGACAGAACTTTTTATACATCGGCATCTCGGATTTGCAAAACATGAGCTCGCATTTTTCCATATTTTATATGATGTGCTAAAAGCAATTGTTGACAAGTTGAAACGGACAAGTCAACAACAATCTGAATGTAAGTATCCTGCCAGCAACATGATTGCTATCCGAACATATTTTGACCATTCTAAAGCGACAGTTCTCCAACCAGAAAATGCTTTCAATTTGATGTATTTCTTTAATTTAAGAGGCAGGGAAACGCTTCCAGATTTGGATCAGACAAGTATTTAAATTCATCAACAGAGCAAGAACAAACAAAAAGTACTTACGAATAAATGCGAATACCGCTTCTAAAAACACAAAAGTTTACGAACATGCAAACTGAGCACACATGTATGTGTATGAAAATCTTGAACACTCGGAATGCCCCGTTTAAGAATTCAAATGTATTTCGATAAATCACATGAGTCAGGCAATGATAGAATATATTCTAAACTACAAAATAATGGCAAACATGGTTGGTGTTCACCACGAAGTACTATTTAAAAAAATAAACTTACTTCATTGATGTCCGAGGTATCTGCTGAACTTAATCTATAAGTAAGCGATAAACAAAGCATTGCATTCGTGTCACCAGAATCACAGAGTGCAAAGAACAAGGCAAGACAAAGTACGAAGAGACTGCCTCTATACATAGCGGACACAAAAAGGCCAATAGTATTCAGCGGTACGTAAGAAAAAGACGAAATGAGTCTTACTACAATAATTCAGATAAGATAAACCAATAAGATTTGACCGTAGGTATTGCACTCATCTTGGATGTGCAATCAGAGAATGACACTGGCGAAACCGAGAACATGTGTATGACATCAACAGATGTCTATTTTAGCTTGACAGAATTTGCAAATTGAAATTGAGAGAAGCTAGAAGTAGGTGTTCAATGAAACAAACGGCTATATTTATTGTTATATTTTTAATTAATTTATTGGCGATCTATTTAATGTAAACCTTATCATTCAGCATTTCGTATATTTACAAATATTTCATACATTTTTAAATGGTGTTGACCACTGAATATTTAGATTATTAACACATTATCGTCACAGTTAATTCACGTTTATACTACGTAACTTATGAAAAAGTGTTTTCCATATTTTTTTTCTACATTATAAATAAAAATTAATACTTGCAGTTAAATGTTATTTTATTATTATGCTTTTATAAAGCATATCTTATTATATATAAACATTTTCAAAACAATTTGATCAACTAAACAAATTATATATTTTTTGTCAATTTTATACACTTAAGGTTAGTATATATCTGGAACAAAGAAAAATACATAAATAGTTATGAAATTGTGAAACATGATCTTATATAGTAAATAAGGCATACTTATATTTACATTTAGCATATTTATTAAATTTTAAAAAAGTATTTAATTTAATGTAGTGCACACTTTTGTAAAACATCTCTAATTCACGAACATTCATAACATGTATAAACGCACTTGCATAAACATAGAAGATGACATTCAATTTACGAATTGCCAGGTAAAACGAATGTGTTAATAATGATGATACCACAGTGAAATATTGATTACACTTATAATGTATAATAAACGTACATGCTTGTTTAATATATCAGAGACAGATTCAATTGTGTTTAGATTCTGAAAAAAAAATTATTACATTATAAACTTCTGTGTATAATAAATAGGTTATATGAAGCCTTGATGATATAAACATGGTCATTCAGTACATGTAGAAACATGTTTATAGTCAAATGTCCAACATTGTAAACATTATTTCAATAAATCTAAATGTTAGATATTGTTGTCAATACGAATATTTACCTTTTTGTTAAAGTATGTATAAGTATGTAAAAATAAGTACCAAATATACCAAAATCTGTGAAAGTATGTTAACACTATTTTACCACCAACATGGTTGATAAATCATTTCTACTATTAAAATGTTCAGTTACGATAAATATATATAGACTCTATTCTATAAAAAGAAATACAAAATAGACAAAAAATATTAATCTAATACGACAATCCGCTAATCCAATAAAATTGTTATTATGTTTGTTTAAATAATATAGAATGAACAATATGACAAGTTTATATGTTTATTAATATTTTAAGAGTTATACCAATAAGTATTAATATTCCATGTATATATATTATAATTACTTTGCTAGGTTTTGAGATTAATTATATTTGCTCCAATTTTTATGAAAATGATAACACATACATTTAAAAAATTGAAATATTCGTAATGACAACAAAATAATATAAAAATAAAATTAAAATATTTTTTTGTCTATTTTGTATTTCTTTTCATATAATATATATATTTATCCTAACTCAATATTGTAATAGTAGAAATTGTTTATCAACAATGTTGGTGTTAAAATATACATTTCGTTATTTTGAGGTGATGTTGCCAAAATATATAAATATTCGCAAGCCTATTTATATCGCTTATCTTTATATATCTTTATTTGCAAATATCTCGTTTATGAACTTTTATACGGTCTTTCTACTCTTGATCTTGAATTTTGCGACATTGCCATCATATACATTCATAATAAAATGGTCGATTTTCTTTAACATGGGAGAAATTGGGTCATTCAGACTGCTGAATTATTGGTTGAGCTGCCACCTCGACTCCAGGCCATGAAGATAGTCACCAATATCGATTACACCAATTCAATCTATTCGTTCATATACGAGTCATCCCATCAATTGCTATACCAAGCAGATTATCTATGGACTTGTTGCGAATTTGTATCACCCTAACATTTAAACCGGTTTCGTAAGTAGTATTACCATGTCTGACACAGTATTCGCGTTTGCATCATCGTAGGAACTGCTTAACTACCTGCACCCGAATTGTCCATTGTTATCGGCTCACCAGATAAGTTGAATATTCCCGGTTTGCAAAGTATACCTCCGAGTTTGCTTTGCATGTAGGGCGTAACAGTGGATTGACCCTGTATAATGGTCGCAACGTTGGATTTAGTTTGATCTTCTTTCAGCGCTTTTAACATAATCAAATAACTGGATCACGTTGTCGCCCAAGGTTATTGCCGGGCCATAGTATCCACCGTCGAATAAGGTGGGTAATCGAATACATGAGTAGCCGATTATGCTCAGTTCCACGAAGTTCAGCCAGCCGTGCGCAGATGTGTCGAAAGATGGCGGCACGGAGAAAGAAATTCTCGCGGCAGCAACATTTAACATCGACAAAAGGCAGTGTCCTTTCATCCTTTCAGCAGTTTTCAAAATACCATGAGGCCCGACATTGAATTTATGAGGCAGCCACGTTGCATTATGAATCCCGTATTGTCTTTATTGCTGTATGGCGAAGTTCAACAATTCGAATATTTATACTCGACAAATAAGGAGAGTCTGCAAATTTTCCGAAGTAGAAACCTTAACAAAATAAATGGTAACTCTCTGTTCGAAATCCTCCATTTTGAGTTTTATTTTCGAGTGCAGGGTGGAGCAGAAATACACCTTCCATACTACTTCTACTAGTTTTATTCCAATTGTGTGGGAGTGTTGGTTGTAATTTTCGCCCAGTAGACACCACCTAGAGGAATAACGAATTTTAAATATTGAAAAAGGTTAAAAAGAATATTACAAGAAAAACTCCAACGGTGTAGAAGTAGTATGGAAGGCGTATTTCTGCTCCACCCTGCCCTCGAAAATAAAACTTCCGTCAAGTAGCCCATCCGTCAAGTAGCTACGATTCGGGCGGCTAAGTAGGAGGGCAGACTGGAATCTCTGGCTGTAGAAATACAGTCGGTAATCCGGGGCATACACGTTTTTGTAAATGTGTATGCCCCTAAGAGACTAACTCGACGTGACGACCTGGTTCCTTGGTGTGATCCTTCTAGTTTGGGAGTTTCTCTGAATCACTTTATTTTAGGTGTTCTCAACGTGCACTCCGCACTCTGGGATCCAATCCAGCTGTCTGACGAGCTTAGAAAGGAGATCGAAGAGTAGCTGATCTTAAATAACCTAGACTGTCAGAATGATGGATCAGCGACACTGATTAATATCGGAACGGAAAGATTTGTGTAAACCGGATATTTCGGTGGTACATTGCAACAAACGGGATATGATATTACATGGCTGCAATAAAAGGTATTAGTAGAAATCAATAGTTGTAGCTGAATGATTGATTACTACCATTCCGGTATTTCTAATTAATTTATAATTACCACAATGTACACGAATGATCGATTACTCTGATCAATTCATAATTAGCAAAATCGAACTATGTGACCTTACATTAATTGGAAAACCTCTTTGACCTTGTTTAAATCGACCAATGTTTACCATAGAAAATAAATAACAAATTCTCAATTCCGATTTGCTCCCTGGAATAATAAATTTAAATTCCCTGCCCTTTATTCACCCGGTAACGACCTCGCCCTTGTTTAAATCGGACAAAAATAGCCATAGCAACAAACAAACTATTCTGATTGGTAGAAAAATTATGCGCGACATTCTTTTCTTAACATTTCTGGGGGAAGAGTTTTGGTTTTGGTTTGAAGGGAGTTTCGGTTTCGAGGCGGGTTGGAGTACAAACGCACCATCCATAGCACTTGTAAAATTTAGTTATAGAGTCAATATATTCTGCAATAGTCAACAAACGAATAATGGTTGCCTCCATGTCATAAGGATATTAACAATAATAATGGGATTGTTGGAGAATCGACGAAGCTCTTTACACTGATGAATTGAAGCAATATGTGGATTATTGTAGATTAAACGTAAAGGTTTAATTCATAAATCTGAGATAGTTCATCAATCTGAAATAGTTCATCAATCTGAAATAGTTCATCAATCTGTGATAGTTCATCAATCTGTGATAGTTCATCAATCTGAAATAGTTCATCAATCTGAAATAGTTCATCAATCTGAAATAGTTTATAAATCTGTGATAGTTCATCAATCTGTGATAGTTCATCAATCTGAAATAGTTCATCAATCTGTGATAGTTCATCAATCTGTGATAGTTCATAAATCTGTGATAGTTCATAAATCTGTGATAGTTCATAAATCGACTATTAAATACCGAATCGTGAATCCTCACCACCGATTGATCCAGAAATGACCTTGACATTGTTAAAATCGGTCAATAGGAATTGGAGTTTTGGTTTCAAGTGGAGTTTTTTTTCGGTTTCAGAGAGGGGGGGGGGGGTGTAGTAAAAATCTACCAAACGTGATATTTATATTGTTAACTACCAACATGTTTGGTACCTAACTTTCCCTAATATAATTAATTTAGACAAATTGTTGACTAAATACCTTTCGTACTGATTTGATTAACTTAAATTATAATTTGCAATCCGATATACAACAATATATATAATACAATAATATTGCTAGGGTAATGAATTACATATGACAATATTATTTACTTACTCCTCAATATACTTTTTTCATCATATTCAAATATTTCGCTCAATCACGAACGATTAACATAATGTTAGCGCATCGATGAATATCTAAGTATTTCAAATGTTATCGAATTATATCTATTATGCAATTCCATATAGATTACCAAAAACAGAACTAACTCGATATAAATAAGAATTAAATCACAAACCTTAAAAATCATTTAGCTGTTACTTATGTGGTCAATAAAAACATTTTTTCATCTGGAACAAATGTAATCATAAAGAAACTCATATGGATTTTAATTCAACAAAAAATGGTTTAGAATTGTTTTGATATATATATATAGGAACACTACTTTTTAAATGTTTTAATTTTTTAATAATTCCATGGGGATTGTTATAATAGACAAATTAAAGTGTTAATTGTCTTTCAGTTAATATAGATGTATCAAACATAACTTATGTTGATAGTAAAGTCGGAAATACTCCCAATTTAACAAACGTGAACAGTATATAACTTTTACAAAACAAATCCCGTTTATATTTTTCACTAATGAGATACTTAGATTACAATTCAGCCATTTGTATTTTCAAAATGATCAACTGAATGTTGTCCTGAAAATGTTTATATGGGTGAATGTAAAACAAAATACATGTCAACAATAGTCCCATCCAAATAAGTAATGTCCTTTGCAATAAATGGTTACACTGAAACGGGAGAAATTTCAATTAAAAAACAAAATGTAGATTGCCATTTAATGTTGAGTAGAATTACACTTTGACTACACAAACTTATGTTTACAACTGGTCACATATTTATTTTTATTTAAGCCAAAAGTGATATTAATAGAGGACTTGTTACATCAGGGGTAGCAAGCGTATATTACAGATGGAAAGATTATTATCAAGAAAGATTGTAAAATGAAAAAGGCGATTATGAAAATAATGAATCAACTGACAGTTATTCTCATATTTTAATTTTAAGAAAGTATAATGAATTTAAAAACATTATGTTTAAAACAAATTATTTACTAAATAAATTATGAAACAGTTACAGAGAATATAAATTAATATCAAAGTAAATGCAATCCAAAGTTAATTATAAACTGTGACTGTATACAGAGGTTTCTTGGCTGCAATGCAAATAATAAAGTATATCATTCTTCTTAATACATATGTTAGAGCTATAAATTCTGGAACAGCATCTAGTATATTAAAAATGATGAAATTTACCAGTGAAATTTTTTTAATGTTTTAATATTTAGATTTTATATTAAATGAAATTCGTGAAGATTTGAAAAAAGTTTTCTCCAACTTTAATAAAAGAGAAATTAAAAAACAATTACCTTTTAAATTTAAGTTGAAGAGTATAGATAAAAATTAGTTCAATATTTAAAACCAATTTAATAAAAATGAATAAAAAATGTATCCACAATTAACCTAGTAACACTTTTTTGAAATGTAAAAATAGCATACTTTGTAAGAGAAAAACAAAACTATCTTCAAGGAAAAGGAATGATTTAGATATTGCATTTATAATTCTACGAATTAGAATATAATCTACTCAGTGCATAACATCAGTATTAGTGAGTACAGATAGAGGAGTATAGCAACACCAAGTTGTCCTGGGATAACTGCAGTAGGAATATTAAACGGATTAAGAATATTTCAAGTATCTTTCATTGGAGGAATGAGTATTGGATAAATAAAAAAGTAAATAATAAACAGATTGAGAGATATTATATCCTTTTTTGTGTATCCATTATCACACATTATTTATATTTAATTTAATAATCAAATGAATTGATGATTTAAACCATAAATTTGAAATATTATTATAACAAAAATAAATTGATGAAAGCAAAATGGTACACTCATAACTTCAGTTTATAAATTCATTCCAAAACTTTCAATAAATATAGCCCTGTGAGCACTTTTATTAATTTCTTTTATGACATAATATGTTAACATCTTACATGCACACATTGCTTTTCAATTGCTTTGTTTATTTCAATTGTTACTGACGATGGTGAGAACAAATAGTTGAAAATATTTCATGTATATCTTCACCGGTTGATAAAGCTCTCAATTAAAATTCTTCACGAGAAAGATTGTAGTCAATTGTTTAATAAATTCCTTTTAATTGTTTTAAGATGTCCTCCTCCTCAAATAAAAACGACTATTGTTCCGATATGAAACGAACTACTTCCTGAATAACTTTCCCGTTTATTTCATTTAAAATTCCCCTATCACAATCATTTCATACAATATGTTCAGAATAAATAAATCGATCGTTAGATGTTGTGAAGTATCCAGGTCATCAGTTGCTTCTCATATGTCTTAATAGATAGAATTAAATATTATATAGTGTGTTCAAATTTATATTTAAATTATATTCACCAATCCTTTTTTAACATTGTATGCCATATGCTTTCAATGCAATCTACATGGATGGACTAAAGATATCACAGCGTAATAATGTAATTAACATATATAATACTAAAACCCAAACAAATTTTTAGCAGTATAAATAGCATAGTTTTATAATTCTTAGATATGTAAAGACATTGTTGTGTATTGAAAACGTTTATTGGATAGTTCGATCCTTCAAATGTTTGGGTATACGTCAACATCAATAGTGTGGGACAAATGGTTTATGGGATATGAAGAAATCTTGTATTTTCGGTAATGGTGGACATTATAAAACACGTTTTATGAAAAATGAAAAAATAAAACGAACAGAAAAATGAAGAAACAACAACTAGATTTTTAAATTATAAACTATATATTCGGGTCGACTGACCCTTCTTCAGAGTTATAAAATATGATTAAATTTAGATTATACATTTTATA
>JAUZND010003404.1:0-12287 GCA_034780555.1 Coelogynopora nodosa
ATGATTTCGATCTGATTAATTCTGTAAATAAAGCCAATTCATATATTTATTATTTATTAATCATTAGAAACATATTAGAAATTAACATATCACGTATGCAATATCAAAAAAGTTAAATATATCTTCAAGCAGTACCACTCTTTAAATGTATTTACTATATTTAATTACTTCTTAAGTAATTTATACTTTTTTTGTACACACTCAAAATACAATATATTGTATTATTGTATGTGTTATAACTCATCAATAGTTGCTGTTTCCATAGCAAAAATAATATTTTTATAAAAATATTTAAAATTCATGAAATTATGACAACTGTATCAAACTCAGAAGTATTAGAAGAAGATTTGAAAGATCCTAGAGTACCAGTATGTCTGTACTGGGATAGTCAGAAAGTTGCTGATTGGATTGAAGATATTGGTTACCTGCAATACCGAGTGAGAAAACTATAAGGGTGCATTAAATACGAAGATGTTATATCTCCGCCTATATAGACGGGAAAATAATTTCTAGGCTATGTATCTGCCTAGTCGGAAATTTTTTTTTCTAGGTTATATATATACATAATACTAATAGCTAATATAAATATGAAAATACTGTTATATATATTATTATTGTAAGTTATACCAAATGAATAAAATTAATACTATGACTATGTTGTTTTTATATGAGCTAAATATTTTAAGTGGACATTTAGGCAGAAATTTTTTTCTAGGTTATACATATGTCCATCTAAAATGTATAGCTCATAAAAACAACATAGTATTTTATTCATTAGGTATATCTTACAATAATAATATTATATATTATTAATACAAATATAAGATAACAGTATTTTCATATTTATATTATTAAATAGCTATTTATTATGTATATATATATAACCTATGGCTATATGCTATGTAGACAGACACATAACCTAGAAATAATTTTTCCATCTTTGTGGAGATATAGCATCTTCTCATTAAATACTGTGTCATAATCAATTATAATATCAATGATCAAATATTCTTTTGAAATACAGTTAAATCCATGGCATTGCATCAATGGCATTGATATAGACAGGGTTTCCACAGATCAGTGAAAAGTGAGAGAATTAAACAAGTCAGGGAATTAAGGAATATCTCTCAAAAATTTTATAAAATATCAGGGAATTGAAATTAGTATCATTTTCTTTAAAAGTACCTTATGATTTTAGTAAAAGTAAATACTTTTTATAGTCCATTTATTTAAAAAAATTAAACTTTCACTAATTACTGTATAATTATATTTTTCAAGATCATACAAAACACATTAAAAGTCTTAAAGAATTTTACTTTTTACTATGTATGTAATTTATTTTGTTCATAATTTGTTTTCCAAATTGAATTATAGTTATAACTTACCAAAAAAGTCAGGGAAATTGATCATAGAAAAATATTCTACTATAATCCATCAATTTTTTTCTAATTGTTATACCAAAAAGTCAGGGAAATTGATCTTGGAAAAACTGTGGGAACCCTGTATATAGATTCAATTTGAAAATCAAATACTAAATTAATTAAAACAAATAATACAAAGTTATATTTGTCAGTTTTCAATTTGTCACAATTCAACAAGAGTAATTGAGATTCAACTGCAGATTTAACCACAAATTCAACCAAAATATTGAAGCTCAGATTCAACAGGAAATTCTAGAACTAATTGAAGTTTATAATACACTACAAACAATTTAATTATTTAACTGGAAATTCAACTTATTATTACACCATATATTCATCAGCAAATTTAGCTGCATATTTAACTGCAGATTCAAAAGAAAATTTGTTGCCAATTTAAACAAATAATATAACTAATAATTTGATTATACATTCAACTAGAAATTCAATTTATAAATCAACTATATTTGTTGAATATAGTTGAATAAAGTTGAATATATCATTAAATTTCAATTAGCACTTGAAATTTTAGTTGAATATAAGTTTGAATCTGTGGTTGAATCTGCATTAGAGTTTGTATACTTTTTGATTATCAGACTTATTGGTATCCTTTTTTGAGTATGTATGTAAAGTGGTTTGTTTATATTTATAAAATTGTATATATAGATTTCTATAAATATATTTCTTAATGATTGGTTATGTATAGCTATAAACATAAATTATTGATCTAAGTATGAATTTGTTTAGTTGGCTATTTCAAAAAAAATTAACAAAGAAATTTACTTGCAAATCTGCATCAATGATAGCTATATGTGTGTGCCTGATTATAATATAAAAAATAAGTTATCCAGTGCATTGCTAGCCTTTTTTGAGTGTTTATGCAAAGTGGTTTATATTTTTAAATTTTACATACAGATTGCTATAGTTTTATTTCTTAATAATATATACAGTTACTGATTGGTTATGCAGAGCAATACAAATAAATTATTGATTTAAATATGTAGAATTACTTTAGTTGGTTATTGTAAAAAAAAATTAACCAAGAAATGTGCAACTCTGCATCAATGATAGCTATATGCCTGATTAAAATATTTAAAAAAATTATATTGTCTTTGGTTATAGCTAGAATGAGATAACAATATAAGATTTATATATAAATCGTATAACAATTCTAAATACCTTATAATAAACCTGATACTAAATATAAATATTATAAATATCAATTTCTCATAATCATATTTTTATTGAATATCTCAAAAATAAATAATTTGTCAAAAAATGCTGTATATAACCTATACTGAAATTCAAGTAAAGATTCCATATATACAAATTTAACTCTAAATTTAACTACTAATTCAAATACAAATTAAACTTTTAATTTAGCTGTTTATTTACCACATATTCAACTTTAAATTCCAATATTTATTTAAATATAAATTTAACAGCCTATTCACTTGTTGATTTAACTATAAATTCAACTGCTAATACAGCTACAGATCCAACTAGAGATTTCAGCTTAAATTTAAACACAGATTTAACTTTAAGTTCAACTACCAATTTAAGTACTATATTTATAAAATATTTATGTGTAAATCAACAACTAATTTAATGACAGATTCAATTATAGATTATACTGCAGATTCAAACTCAGATTGGGGAGGTTTATGGGAGTGATCCAGGTGTCCACATAACTCCTACTACTATCAATCTATTTTGGTTGACACAATAAAAATTCATTATTTTAATAGTATATTATTATATATAATTATAATATTATTTAATACAATAATTACTAAAATTAAAAAACCTAAATTATTGTAAAATATAATTTCTAGAATATTAATATAGTGTTATTCTTACATTAATATTTCCATTTCTAGTTAATTTTCTCAAACTATCACTTTATTTATTAAATTTTAATGTATAATTATTATAATAACTAGCTTTATTTTAAAACAAAAAGAATGTGCATTAAATTGCTTTATTGGGTATGTACTGTATCATTAATGACATGACAAGTGTGTGATAATGTAACAACAAGATTGTATATAAATTGTCTATAATGTTATATTATATTAAAGCTGCTCATGCTACTTGTCTCAATGACAAACAATATTCTTTCTACTGAAAATCCTATAATGTAAAAATGTTGCCCTCAAAGAGAGCTTTCTCTCTGTGATATAAATTGTGCTCCATGCTCTCAGTTATTTTTTTACATAACTGTTTTAAAAAAGTTATTGTTTATTTAATCCCTTGTAACTTGTGTAATGAAGTCTACATATGAAAAACTGGCTGCATCATTTGAAGTAAAATAAGTAAACACATATCTGAATTAACTTATCTTTTTTTTCTTCATTACTTTTAAAATGACAATGCCTGTAACTCAAAAGTATCCTGGAAAAAATTAGTCTATTCTAACAATAAAACAGTAGTTGTTTGCACATTGGTTTATTATGATGCATTTTCTATATTTTGTGACTGAATCCATTTATGTACAATCTTTTTGTTGAATTATCACACACTTGATAAAGCTCAAAGAGAAATGTTATGTTGTTAATAATAAATTGAATTATTACCAATAAATCATTTTAACAAACATTCTTCTTGTTTTTAATTAAAAATGGGTAGAGCCAAAACATTTGACATTTACTTTATATATAAAACAATTACACTATTTTAAAGCAAGCTATTTTTTAATATATTTTTTACCATATATTTTTTCTTTTATTAAAAGGAGAGCAAATGGAAAAATAAAAAAATATTTGACAAAACAGAATTACATAGAAAATTATGATAAACTTGTGCTATATTAAATTATAAAATATACTAAAATGCCTATGTAGTATGATTTAGGATAATCATTATAGCTTATATCAAAAGATTAAAGTATAAAAACATGCAATATAATAAATAAAGATATATAATAGAGTATAATTCACTTATAACAAGTATGCTTATATTAAGAAATTTTCAATAACAAGTAAATTTGCTTGATCCTTTAGGTTACATTATATATTATAGGCATCTGTTATAACAATAAAATGTTGTGATCACTTTGATCTTAATATAACTTGATTATACTATATTATATAAAATATAACAACAATTTCAAATATTAGTACAGAGATTAAGAGCATTGCTTATAAATTGAAAAGGAATATTATTTATATTAAAAACAGAATTTAGGTCAATAATAATATTAATATTCATGAAAATAATAGCAACACAAATATATTTTAAGTTTATAACACATATTTATATGAACATGTAAAATATAATTATTATTAATGGTATTAAAGAATAGCTTAACATTTTGCTTGTAGATTTTAAATATATCTTTCATGATACAAATACATAAATGTAATTATTTTAAACTATAATATTAAAAATATTCTGATAGTATTTCAATTTTGAATAAATTTTAACAATACAGTGGATATATTAAATAGAAATTTGAAATCCATACATTATAAAACATTTAATTGTTTTTATATCTAAAATGTATATATATCTAAATTTGAAAAAAATTGGCATATGTGAAAATGTTCATATATGATCTTAAACTTTATAGTAAATTTTTTACAAATATTTGAAGCATATTTTGCTATTAATGTTTAAATATGTGATTTATGATATATATATATAAAATTTATGACATATGCTTATATAAAATTTATGACATATGCTTATATATCATTTAATAATATATCATATCTTATTGTTAATTGAAATTTTGACATAGTGAAATTTAAAAAATATGTAATATAATTTTTTTAATATAAAATAATCATATTATCATTATGACACAATATTACAATTGTTGAACAAATTTTGACTATGTAGTGAATATATTTGATACAAATTTTAATCTCATAATTATTGAAAATTTAATTCAACAAAATTTTGTAAAAATGTCACATATGTGAATTTTTTTCATAAAATTGGCAATATAACGATTCTTAAAATGATAAGTATCTTTTGATTTACCATCAGTTTACTTAATATTTTTGTATTGAAATAATATTTAGCATATACAGTACTTTTTCCTGCCTTTTCTAAAAAATATTACTTCTTTAATAATTACCTTCTTTTTTAATAGTTTTTAAAATGAATTGATTACAAACAATTTTTTAGTTTAAGTAAATATAGTTTAGATTCAAGATTATTTTTGTATTAAACAATTAAAAGTTTAAACTGTATTATTTTAAGTAATTTTTTTTAAATCATTGTATTTTCTGTGATTTAGTATGACTACATCAAAGTACTATCGAACAAATTTGAGTTGTGTATCCTCAGGATATTATAAAACTTTTAATTAGTAATGTATTATATTATTAAATTGTATATTTATATTTCAGGTTTTTCAAATATTTTAAATTTTCTAGTAAACTATAATAAGTACATTTTGACAAATTATATTTTATCAATCTTAACTGATAGTTAAATAAAAAGAAATAGAAAACATTTCAATTTATACCTTGATTTTGATACACTGATCCATATTTTAAAATGCCCTTTTTTGGGAAAATTAACTTATATAAGCTAAATAGAAAGGTAATTATATTAATTATATGGAAAAGTAACTATTAACTTCGACATAAGAATGTTTAATAATTTTTTATGTGTCATTACTTCGTTATATTTATAAATAATATATATTTCAATTTTTTAATTTTAGTCGTGCTTCCTAGAGAACAACATCAATGGGAAAAAACTTATTTTGATGGATGCTTCAAATTTGCCAAGAATTGGCATAACTGATTTTATACATTTGAAAGTAAGTATAAACTTGTATTTTTATTATATTTATTATTGTATTATTTAAAAAAATCAATTTAAGAAATAATACAATTAGATGAAAATGAATAAAAAACGTAATAATTTGTATGAATAATTTTTATATGTGATTATTGTATATATGTATATATATATATAATATGATTCTTAATTACATATTAAATGGATTTAAGGTACCATAAAATCAGATTTTTTCTATCACTATAATTTATAATAATTTAGTTAGAGTAAAAATTATGACAATTATAGTACAATAAATGTAACTATATACAACATTTATTGCCTATAAAATAAAATAAATACTAACAATTAAGCACTAAAATAAAATTCAATAAAAAAGTAATATGATGGTACACATTGACTAACTTTAATGTCTATTAAGTGTTTTTAGGCATATATACTTTACATTATTGTTATACCTTTTGTAACATTAAAGTTAATTTAATTTTACTGCATATTTTTTATGAAATCACTTTAAATGTAATTGTTTTATTTATTATAAAAGTTGATAACCAAAAAACTTTGTGTTTTATTGAGACTCTTTTTGTACTAATTATTTATATATTTTGTAGGCATTTGATATTAACATAAAGTAATTTTTACATTCTTCAATATAAATTTAAAAATTTACTTTTCAATTCAAAATTTTATTACTAAGTAAAATACAAAAAATAAATCTATATTGAACTATATATTAAATCAAGAATACTTAGATTTTTTTATATTGTTAAAATATATTTAGTTATCTTTGTTAATATTATCATTGTCTTATTTATTTAATGTTGTGTAATCATAAGGAATATATGACTGGAAATTTAGTATAATTTGTAAAATATTGTATTGTAATTTTTTTAATGTTGTTTAATGAAGGCGTATTTTTTAGAAACATAACATTTTACAATATTTAGCATAAAAGACTAAATTATCTTAGATTTATTCTTTATTGTTGTTATCAGAGTCTTGCCAAAAGCATACGAGATCTTCTTGGAACAGAGGACCCAGACTATTTCCGCCGAATTAAACTTCCACCACGCGACGATCTAGGTATGTTAAAAACTAAAATAGTACACATTCAAGAATGAAGTATATAAATTATGATCTTTTATAATATTACCGATAAAATGTTTAATATATTATTTTTTTGGATAAGCATGTCATTATTGTTAACAGATATAAATGTTTTTTTAAATATGAGAGCATGCAAGTACATGCGCAAATAGTAGAATAAAAGGGGCCAACAAAATCAGTTCAGAAACTTCAGAGTTACTAGTCAAGCACAATGCCAAAAAGCTAAAGAATTTAGATATTAAGAATTGTGCAAAAAGATATGGTCTGAAATCATAAAAATTACCCCATAAAAATAAGTCAATCCAATGCAAAACACTCTCACCTCTGACGATCTCAACACCAACTACACTTCCATCTCAACCGTTGGCAATTACGAGTTGAAATCTAAAATTAAATGAATCAAAGTCAAAAGAAATTGTCTTTACTAAACCCAGATGCAAGGACAACATTTCACCCACTCTAAACAACAAACCCAGAACTTCCTAAATTAACATTTTAGGCGTCTCTTTCTTGGACAGGCTCAAAATCCTCTAGTATATATGCAACGAAACTCATGAAAAGTAGAGACCATTTCAATGAGCCACTACTCGAATCTTTAACGCCCTGATCGTCAGTAGATTGCAGTATGCAAGCCCAGCATAATAGGGATTCACTAGTCTTGAAGACCACAAAAGATTAGAACGTTTTATATAACTTAGTACTGAATACGAATACTGTAAAAAAAATACCTGCCAATTGTGCAAATCCATCACTAAAGCTGACATTAATCTTTTTCGTAAAACTATCTCAAACCACAGTCACGTTCAATGACTTTTTATAAAACGTTATAATTATATTCAGGTGTGTTTCTGGGTGGCTAGACACCCTCATCCGATTACGATTATGCCCACATTGGAATTCCATCCGCATCAATTTTTTTGTTAAGGTGCCCCTTCCATTTTTTTAATAGTTAGAATTTCTTATTCTCAGCATATTATTAAGTTAACATGTGAACCTGTCATAATTATTATTTAAATTAGTTGGTATTGATACACTTAAATCCCGGTAATTATTGTATGGTAAATAGCGGTCCTAATTAGTCAAATATAGTTCTCTTTACTACTTTTCGATATATAATAGTACTGTATTATGCAGGTCCGATTTCCCATACTATAAAAGTATTGTTGAATAATTCTTTCGATAATTAAGAACAACTTTGCAAAACTATTTTATTCATTTTCGCCTAAATCATAAATTTTTGTATTTTGTTCATTAAAAGGAGTAACATCTCAAATATCGACAAAAAAATAAACACTTTGAACAATTCGAATATTTTTTTAAATATTATTTGTTTTTTACTTTAATTAATGATTTAAATTAATTCTATAAAAATAGGCAAATTAGGTAAGCATCACTAGGAATAATATTAAGAGTAATTTTCATGAAAATTCATCTTTTGCAAAGATATAAATTATAATTGAAAAGTAGTAATCAATTTGAAAACAATTATATATTAATATTACTATTTAATAATTTAATTTTTACATGAAAAGTAATGTTAAAGTCTTTCGACAACAAATTAGCACCAACATATGCTTACATTTGGACAGAACTAGGCGCACTAATCATTCAATAAAAGTGGAGCAAACTTTTGCGTATTTTTTATCGCGATTATAACTATTGCCTATATTACAACTAAACATAACATCCCTAATACAATGACTACTTTATGTAAAATTCACTTCATGAATTGCGACTTCCATAACTTTCTGGGAATAATGTTTGCTCATCGTGAACAGGGTGTGTATATAAACTTCAACTTAGAAATGCCTGACAAAGATTGGCCGACCATTTTATACTTAGTCAAGCGATACTGTGCAGTGATTGAGTAATGTTACTTTATGAAAATCAGTTATAAAAGATCCGATTAACTGAATTTTTATTTCAATATACAATCCTATTCTAACCTTCCGAAAACTCCGTTTTTAATAAAAAAACATGCACTAGTTGTCGGTTGTATTTTTGTGTAATAGCATCTCATTAATTAATTAAGTTACGGATTTCAATTTTTTTATATGGTAACCAATATATTCAAAAAAGTGAAATGAAAATTAATTAATATATTTAACAATAATAATTTTCATAGTAGTGAATTATATATATTTGTACTTTTGCAATTCTTGTGTTTTTATCGTTTGTATCGGTTAATTAAATATATTTATAATGAACCCTATTTCTTCATTAGTTAGTTTATTAGGTTGTGTATACTTGTGGATTAATTGAATTTAGAAAATATTCTTTTAATTTAACTAGTGTTCATGTTTACTGATTTTGAACAATATTTAGCCTGTTTTTAATGTAACGTATATAACAATTTGACTTATTTAAGCGTCTAATTTAATAAATAAGGGATCCGTTTAAAGCGCAATGTTGGTAAATAATGTTTATATTAACTGAATAATTTGACGTCATTTATTATTAACGATTTGTTTATCATCTAATGACATGCATTTATTGAGAACAATTAATTTGACTTGTATTTTTAGGAATGTACTTAGAATTTATATCGCAAAGTGGAGCAAGTAGAAATGGCATGACTTACCAAAAGTTTTTAGATACTGATATGGTGGATGGAAAGTGGCAACCACCCTTATGTAATGGTGGACTTCTTTTTCCTCGTCCGTGGCCTAATGACGTTGTAGTCCCCAAGTATTTTAATTAAAAATTCAACTACATGCCTATTTAAATATGAATGTTAAATATGTTAATATTTATTACAAATGTACTAAATCTCACAATTCATAAATAAAATATATTTATTTTTAATTCAATTTAATTGACTTTTGTATTTTTTTTATATAACACTAAAAAATAATCAACCGTTATTAATCCTTTACTCAATATAGCAATTTAACTTTATCCAAACAATTTGTTAAACTCACTCACTCAAAACTGTAAAATTTTTGATAAAAATTACGTTAAGGTTGTAAATTGTCCGATATTTAACTTATACTGGCAGTAGTTTACTAATATATTGTAATAATCCGGCATATTAAGTTTAGATTGTAGAATATGTTTCTTTTTAGAAATGAATTACTGTTTAAATTAATTACTATAGACATTTATCGATTATTTAGGCTTACGGTATAGCTAATTCAAATTACTAGTATAACTAATACTTCCAATTTTTAATAACATACTAGCAATAATTTACTAATATATCCTCTATAGCAAATAACGTGAAAAGTCTAAAGGTTGCAGTGGCGCCTGTAGGATTTTAAAAGCTATGCGCACTCCTAGGGGACGTCAAAACGATATTTTAACATATACAAAAATCACACTAATATAGCATAATACTAAATGTGTATAAATGTACTTTTATGTACATATAGATTCAGAAATATAACACGGTAATTGAACCGTAACGTGGCGCAAACTTTTGTCAGGGTCGCCAATTTCTCAAATAGACTATTAATACGTATGCCTGCGGGCGCCAATGGGTTGCTTCTACGTCACAAAGTATCAGGTTTAAATATAGACATGTAGGAACATATTTTATCCCCAAGACATTTTAATCACCCATATAATCAATAGGTTGAATTTTAATACCGAGCATTTACAAAATTGTATGTTGATTGATTACTTACATGCTTCTTATCTCGCTTAGCGATAATTGTTATTATGGCCATTACTGATAAAAAATAGGTTAAACTGTTTTTTTACTATATTTATTTAAACTATCCAATCCATTATCATTAGTCCAAATATAGACAGCTAACCGAGCAGTTGATAATAGAACAAAATATACATTTAGAATCGTAGTGAAAAAATACACTATAATGTACGAAATGGATAAAAAAATAATTAATTGTACAGGTTAAAATCTGATGGGTCAATTTGATCACTCACTTCCAAAACTAAACTTATATATTCTATATTATGTGCGAAAATTAAACTGTAAAAAACCAAGAGCAGAAAAACCAAAAGGGCTAATTAATTAGAACGAATATAGAATATAGAGCGATCTGGTATATATATTATGTCTGTGAATCATTGGTATGAACAGCAAATTTTGCTGTGAAATAAAATGCAAACATTGTTCTGCAAGCATTTATTATACACAAAATATACGAATACATTACTTATTGTAAATCAAATCATTAATCAGATGAAAACAGACGATTGTTAACCACTCAGAAATGTTACTTTTTTCTTTCTATGTGAAAATGAAATCGTTTTGGTAAATCGGTTCTTTAGGGTTCATAGGGCTTAAGGTACAAAGTTAAGCGCAACCGGGTGCATCCTTTGCCATTTAGACAATAATGTTTATATTATTTGAAATTTCATAATTATATATGTAATTTTACAGTATATTAATTAATATATTTTAAATATAATTCATAATTTTTTGTTGTCACGCCTACAACTAAATTGTTATCTATTGTATTAATGGTATCGTCATGGCCCCATGCAATGTGGCCTTTTTAATAAAAGTTTTCTTTTATTCCTGAGAAAATTATACAACTTATTCTCTAAGATTGTAGTTAGACAACTTGAAGCAACTTCGCCGTCACATTTTGACTAATACCCCCTCCCCCTCATGTCACATTTGTAAAAAAAATTAATTGTAAAATTGTAAAAACATTTGTAAAAATGTTACACCCTTTAACCCCCACTCGAGTGTGAGGTAATTTCAGAACAGCGCCAAAGATTTTTTATGGTTTATTTGATAAGCACACATATAGCACACTATTTTAACAATTAAGCTTAATATATATACTTTGTATATTAAAGTAACTTTTAAAACAATAATTGAATAAATTATCTAAATAAAATATTGATAATGGTGGGCGTTTTTTAAAGATAATATATGCATATAATGGTTAAATGCTTTGCTTCAAATAATAAAAATATGAATTATTTAATCAAAGTTAATAACTATGATTGGATGATTTCGATCTGATTAATTCTGTAAATAAAGCCAATTCATATATTTATTATTTATTAATCATTAGAAACATATTA
>JAUZND010003405.1:0-12286 GCA_034780555.1 Coelogynopora nodosa
ATTTTATGTTTTTATTTTTAATTTTCTGTTCTTGTTTAATCTATAGTGACAGACAGTATGATTTCTCATATTATAAAAAATATTGGTGCTTAATAATTACAAACTTCTATGACTCGATTCAAAAACAGTGAAATTCCATGACTTTTTTAAAACAATCTAAAATTCCATGTCAGTGGGGACCCTGTCATATTATATTTATAAGACACCATAATTAGAAAAGTGATAATTAGCACCTTTATTTTACTCAATCATAATGAAAAAAAATTAAAATAACTTTTATTTTATCCAATTAAAACAAAAGGTTATTAAAAGCACTTTTTATTGAAATTATTTTTATGAAAAAATGCACAAATGCTTATTTATGATGGATAAAACATTTATTAAATATGGTTAGGAGTTAATTTACTTTAATATACAAAATAAATGTACATTTTTATTACCATAACTTACTTAAATGTTTTATATATTTTAAGCTCCTTTTAAAAAAATCTAATTGTACCAGTAAATAAATCAATTTAAAACTCTTTAGAATTAAATAAAAATTGTTTTATTTATTCAATGACAAATGATAGCTTTTAAGAATATTTTGTCTAAATGAATAGTATAAAAAAATAAACTTACCAATACTTTCATTGTCTTCATTATCCTGTTTTTCACAAGCATTAGTATCCTCTGTGCTTCCATAAATGCTGAAAATATAATAAATTAAACCTTGCTAAATTTTAAAAAAATGTTAATTGAAATAATGTATTAAGATAAAAAAATTAATTAAAATGACTTCCATAATTGTAATAAATAGTTAGATTTTAGAGCAAAGCCAAAGGGCATTTATTTTCTGACAGATATACTTAAATAAGTGAGAAATATAGACAATATTATTAATTATATTCATAAAATAAGAAAGTAATGAAAATGACTGGTGATCGAAAAAATTACTTTTATTAGGTTCATAAAAAATTATAATTCCAATGCTTCTGATAATTAATACATGAGTTATTATATAATGTCATTTTGTGGTAGTTGGCAGGTTTTCAGTTGAGTTATGGGTAATTAAGAGTGAGAAAATTAATAAATAAAGACAAATCATTAAACAATAACCTTTTTTTATATATATGATTAAATGTATAATTTAAAAATAACTTATAATAATAAATGTCATTAATAAATGTAAATTAAAAATATCATTTAATAATATATATTGCTATTACATTTACAAATTCAATAATTGCAATTCATGATTGATTATCAATATAATTATTAAAAACTTTATTGATAATAAAAAAAAATACATTAATAATTTTCACAGACAGCTGAAATATTGTTTTGGTTTATAGAAAATCATTTGCCTAGTCACTTCCTTATTCAAAAATGCATATGAAATAGTTCTCTGTCTCTGACCACCATGATAAACAAAAATTGTTTAAAAGTTATTTAGTGAACAAAATCCATTTGACAATTACTTACTAGCTGAACAGATTGCTAAAAACACCACCTGTATCCATATCTGTGAATTATTTGAATTATTTCGGCTTTGTAGGAAACTTTTCTGGAAAAGAAGATCAGCTGATCGATTGAAAAGTTAGATAGAAAAAAATTCAAGATGGTTGCCGTTCTCTATGCAACTGACCTTGAATCAGCTGAAAATTTTACGTAGTATAATTGGCTGTAGAGATGTGACGTAATTTAAAATAATAAATGATTAAAACACTTTCTACATTGTTCACATTAAATTAAAGTTTAAATTAATATCACGTTTAAAACCAATGTTTAATTAAAGTTTAAATTAAATTTGATTTGTATTACTTAAAGTTGAATTTAGCATTGTTCTCATTTTTTAATATCTTGTAATAAATATAACTTTATATATATAATATATTTACATTTGTACACGTTAACTATAATATTAACTAACAGAGAAAAAAATCTAACCTATTTTATATTTATCAACTCAATGACTTATAGATTAGTTATAATAATTTATATATTTTAAATAGTATTATATATATTATACTAATAATAAATTTATATACGTAATGCAAAAGCAGAAGCGTTATTTTTATATGAAGTAAACAAAATATCAGCTAATATGAATTAACAACAGTATTTATTATGGACATTACAAATAATTAAAGGACGAGTAATTCAGCGATTTCAGAGCAAAATTAATATATATGAGACCCTGTTTTTAAATGTTACGACTATAAATATAAAAAAGTGACTTCCAAGTAAAAATTTCTACTAAAAAAAGCTATTTAACACTTATAAATTCCTGATAAGTAACACAATATTTCACGCTCGGTAGTGTCACGTTCCTTATGTAGAATTATACCTCACCGCAAATTAATCAAACACGAAATTACATATATTAGTTCAATATATATTTTTATTGCTTATATAGATTGGAGAGTCAGCATGCAACACCAAATCACTACTTTGTTAATCGAGTATATAAGCTTATCTTTTGTCGAAACGTTATTTCAGCTTTATTCATTCTCTCAAAATATTTTTTATAATTCCTCAATTTTGTAGCAACTGTATTGCATGTTCTATATGTTCCACAAGTTCTAATAAAATTTCGTGTCAAATAGAAAGCCCCAAAGTATGCAAAACAACATTAAATAAATTCTGCACGTTTTGTGGTACAATAATTAGCGATTCATCTTTATTAAATACCCTCAAACGAGGTTTTCAGCCACTTGCGTTTCCTTAAACAAAAAAATATTACGGAAAATCGAACTATCTATTATAATTATTATTATTAAAGAGATAATAGAGGGTTCATCTCTTTGATTCACAGCTTAATAATAAGTCATAATTTAAATAAAACAGCTCGTAAAGGTATACTTAAATCCACACGTTAAACTAAACTTTAACATATTATTAATGTTACATTTGATGTTATTTAGACAGTCATTCGTAAATATATATACAGCTCGAAAAACAATTATGAAAAGATAGGAAACATTTAACAGTTTTCAAGCCGGATACAATTAAAATGTTATTTTTTTGCGGTGGCCTATATTATTATTTATAACCTTTATTGTAGCCTATTATTTTATACAGTTAAGCCATATATACAAAATATAACCAATAGAAAAATATATACCTTAATCAAATCATAAAAACCAATCATTTCAATTATATAATTAACATGTTTATCTTATTTCTTAAATAGGTGTACACTTTTTGGTACATTTAAAAAAATAAACAAAATGACAATCCAAAAAGACAAATGAATGATAAATAATCTACTGTAAAATATAAAACATTTTTATATATAAGTTAAGACATTATATAATTTAATCGATATTTAGGTATACAAATCACATATAATATATGAATGTGTGAATCATATCATAAGATATGGTAAATATAACCTAGGATAATTTGCAAGGTGCCGGGGTCTCACAGACCTTCTCCTTGCAAATATAGTACTTGACACAGGATTCACACGTCTTGGTTCGAATATACTCGCGGTAGACCATCTTCTTATTGAGCATATAGAACTTGGGCTGATAGCAGAATTTACAGGCTGTGCAGTATTGCCGGCACTTCCTCATTGTCCCCGAGGCATCGATTGAATGACATCTGGGTCGTATGGCGCAGCGTTCGCTGATGTTCATACATTTCCAGCTGAAGAGGAATAGTTAAATTGTTTCAGTTGTGACTAGAGTAATGAATGATACATTGAATTAAAAAACATAAAAAACATTATATATACTGTATATTAAATTTATTAGTACAAATAAAAACAATTAAATTTTCCATTTCAAAAACGATTTCGTATGAAGGTCAACCAAACATATCTTATATATATTTGAAAAATAATTTAAGCATAATGTATTAATCATTTGACGGTGTACTACAAGGTGTCTCAAAATATACGCATAATAGGGAAAACTGAAGATGCGTATTATGTTCAGCGTAATACTACTATTACGTAATACCCTATAATGCGTATATTTTGAGACACCCTGTACATATCCAACCATTTCACATAACCCAATAGATAATACATAATTGTTTCAAGTGAACAGAATATGGTTGCATATCTTTGGACATACATTTGATAAAATTAGGACATTCTCTGTTCAGTAACTGGCCGAAAATGTAAAGTTTAGACAATTTAAAAATAAAAAAATTTATACAGGAATAAAAATAAAGCTGGATTGTGTATAGTTCTGTAAATATTATACTACATAAAACTGATATATTAAAATTTAGTCCGAATGTAGTGGAGGTTCTTTATGTATAGCGAAAGTTCTTTAAACGTTTTGAAACAAAAGTTTAACAATTTTTTTAAATTTCAATGTAGCAGTTTCTAGACCATTTTTACTAATCCGATCAGATCAGATTAAAATGTTGTCAATTAGAGTGTGCATTTCTAGATCTTGTGATCTGGAATCAGATGCAATAATAATCAAGTCAATTGGTTGTATTGATCAAAAGTTATAGCATATATGGGTCAAAATAAAATTAGCATAGGAGTTTTCCTAAAATGGAGTTTATGAATGATGTAAACAGGTCATAATAATGATACAATTAAATAATTTTTTGAAAATAAAACTAACTCGATAAGTCATTAGAAGGTATCAGTAATCCAAATTTTAGCTTAATCGGATGATAGGAAGTTTGTTTTTATCCCCCTCCCTCCACGGGAGAAAATTAGCATAGGGCCAGTTTTCCTAAAATGGAGTTTATGATGTAAACAGTCTATAATAATGATACAATTAAATAATTTTTTTGAAAATAAAACTAGCTCGATAAGTCATTGGAAGGTATCAGTAATCCAAATTTCAGCTTAATCGGATGATAGGAAGTTTGTTTTTACCCCCCTCCCTCCACGGAGCAAATCCTACAAAATATGTTCACGGACGAAGGGTTAAGTATATTATAAAATGTTATTACTAAGTAAATATTCGTGAAAAAATTTATCATTACATTTTCAGATGGTGCTCTAAAAATATTTACTGTGGGATCAAGTGTTTGGATCACCAAAAGTTAAAGAAATCAAAAATATACAATCTCAGCTTTTTATTTTCTAAAAAACATTATATTCACCCTATTGCATTTAATACGTTTTATACAGTTTAACATGAAGTACATTTTAAAATTGAAAACATGAGTTATTGTCCCGATTCGCACGTAAACGATTGCTATCATTAAACAGCTTTTATTTATAAATACAGTTTCTTCCGGAGAAGAGGTATTTTCTAACATTGACGAACACTGTTTTTGTTGCAAAATAAAACGGAGTCTTCGTAATATTAGAAAAACTTTATTATTTGTGCAATATTTTTTAATCTAAAATTAAACAAAGTTTGTGTATAGCAGAGATGGTTATAGACGACCAAGGCATAATAGTCAGATCGCTTAGTGAAATTATCGTTACTGGGCGGATAAAAGCACTAAATTTTGGCTGCGGCTACCTTAGGGAATACTTATTAATGTTAGCCTACAGAGATTTGAAATATTTTTTTAAATACAAACATTTTAAATAGCCGATATACAATGTATGACAAAATATTCACATTTTCTATTTGAATAAATACAGTATGTGACATTGTTATGTAATGTCTCTTACAGTAATTAACATTCGGCAATGTTTTATGGAATACATTTTGTGTTATGCAAAGTGGTGAGCAGTCCAGATTTTTCATGCCACATTTTCAGTTGGAGCAGTCCCCTTTGCAGGAGCATTTGATCAGCTCCCTGAACGATCTGGAAACCTCTGAAATTGTCACCCAAACTATGAACTATGAACTATGAACTATGATACCTTGGACTATGCAAAATCCTTCGGAGAAGGAACTTCCAACTCTGTTTGTGTGCTGGTCGTCCAGATTTCTGCTTGATACACCGCACGTTGGACATGCTGGAGTAATGCATTTTGAGTGGATGGCAGCTTATCCATTGCTCGATTCATCTAGCAGAAGAATTTCATTATTGTCTTGTTAACAGAGCTCAAAGGACTGGTTTTATCATACAAGATAACAGTCAGTCTCTCGAGTTCCCGGAAAAGGAACTGGAAATTATGACCAGCCAGATAAACAAATGTTTCATTTTCATAGACTTGCCAGGCCCGCAAAACTGACTTCTTACCCTTTCCAATAAAGGCAGAGGTTGCCTCGCAACCTGAAAATGCGTGGAACACAGATAAGGCGCGTGATTGAGGCTCCTCCAGACTTGCACAGATGATGTTGATGTGGTAGAATCGGTAATTCTTGCCCATACCAAAGGCCACCCAAATGTCAGTCAACGGCTTGAGTTGTAATCAGATCCACTTGTTTGCCCATTCTCCAGCGCACGTAGTATATGAACCACAATACAGGTGTCTACCTCTTCATAGTTGCAGCTTTATATGGGGATGCTAGCATTAATAGATGCTGCAGCTTACCCTGATATTAAATATACAGCCTTAGCTGATGGCCAGTTAAATTATTCAATATTGGAAGAGAAAAAGGAAAACAGCTCCTTTTTGTTAATTAGTTAGTAGAAATGGCAAACTATGCATGGCGAATATATGCAAACTATATATCATTTTGAATGCTTTTTAATTCTCTATCTAAATAATTTATCATAATTCAAGACGGCAATTTTGATAAAGATGTCACTGGGTTATTAATCCTCCATCATTTGACAAAGTCAATGTTGAAATAGCAGCTTTTTTCATAGATATAAGCCATCTTGAATTTAAGCGTTTTACATGAATTTAAAAAAATCTCTTGGAGCTCCAAGGCTAATATTAACAGATAGGTCCCAAGGAAGCTTTATGAGAAAAGGAACGCTTTTATCCACTCAGTAACGGTAATCTTCAAATACAGCACTAAGCCACCTGACTATAATACAAATGCTATAAAATGTTATGAAAGCCATGCAAGCGTTGTTTAAAGTCACCTACCTCTTCTTCAAAAATACTGTTTTTTGGTGATTTTATATTATTGACCATCACGGCCTTATATTTATATTATATTTTTCATAATAAATGATGACAATAACAAGACATGTATGAAGATTTTCATTTGCAACATAGTTAATTAATTAATGTTAATATTTCATGATTGTTTTAACCCTTCGTAGGTGGACATACTTTTTAGGGTTTGCTACCTGGAAAACCAAACTTCCTATCATCCGATTAAGCTGAAATTTGGTATAAAGATACCTCCTAAAGACTTGTCGAACGATTTTTATTTTCAAATAAATTAATCGATTGGTATCATTTTAATGACATGATTACGTCATAAACTTCAGTTAGAAAAACTATAGGAAAATAACCATATATGCTATATATTGACCAATAAATGCTATAATTTTTGTTCAATGCAACCAATTCATTTGATTCTTTTTGCATCTGATTCCAGATCACAAGATCTATATTTGTTGATATATTTTTATAATCATACTACTTATACAAATAAGCTATAAGTAGTGCTAATGCTATTTGAGTATTATTTTAAATTGCTGGTTATTTTAATAAATAATAGAAAACAAAACTCAGGGGGGGTATAAAATAGATCAATAATAACACAATTTTTTCTGGTGTAAAAATATTAGAAATTATATTTGTTAAAATTTTTAGTTAGATAAAAGTATTTTAGTCACTGAGTAAAAAAATCAGGGTCATACGTTATTATGTTCAATCAAAAACTTAATTTCTTTAAAAAAAATGGCATACCCCCCCACCTCAATGTCTTAATAAGTTATTGGCTCTTTTAGAAGCTTATTTTATTGGTTTGTAGGTGAAATTGACCCACAAGATTTAGAAGATTATATATTTCACGGCGCTTCCAATTATATTAAATTTTTATGATTTGAAGTGTTTAGCTGATTATTTTGCAACAAAGATTGAATATCACTAGCGTTATTTTGATACTTAATCCTTGGTGTATCTAAGCTTTATATATATATAGCTTGTAAAATAATTTACTAAAACAATACATAATTCTGCGGAAGAGCTTGTTGTTATTAGTGAACACATTAATTAATTAAATAGAGACACATAAAATAATGATATATTTCTTCGGGGTGACCGACAATTGGGGAACTTACGGCATAAATGTGACGGGTCCACTCTTGTCCTGGACGACGTAAGTTTCAGATGGTCTCTCCCATTCTGGCAGAATACTTTGAAGACCGTTCTCTTTGAATTCAACTGGAAAACAATGTGTTATATTTTGTTCAAAGTGATATTTAAAGTTTTACATATTTAAAGAAATCTTTATAGCTAATTAATATATCTTATATTGCATATTATGAATCCAGGTTAAATTTACATCACTTTAATACAATATTTTTAAATATATTTATATAATTATGAGCATAGAGTAGTTATTACCGTAATCACAACTCTATGGTTCTGACTATCGAGAATAGCAAATATCTTGGATAAATAAATAGTAAGGAAAAATCTAATTTGAATAATAAATTAGTAACTAATATGAAGGGTGCAACGTGTATGCTCTATTTTCAATCTGTAAATAACCAAATAATAAAATAAACAATTTTAAGCACCAGAAACAATCAAACGAATAGAATGTATATTATAGCAAATTGTTTTATGATTATCTGTTATTATCTGATTAATAAACTAATTTAAAATGTTGAATATAAATTGCTTTTCGGTCGTCGTCAAAATATCAATTTAAAAAAAAGGTTACATATAAATCCATTAACAATTATTTAAAAAACGTATTTTTTATAGTGTCAACAAGAACAAAATGACAAACCAATTTTTAAAAATAAAAATTGTTACTTATTGTTAGGGTTCAAGGTAGAATATCAAGTAAATTTACCAGTTTTTGTTTACAGTGTATATAACATGCTGAGAAACAGTTTTTTAATCTGATCATATGATTCAAACAAAATTTTCCATCAAAATATTTGACCAAATAATTAATTTTAAATATTGTAAATGAACTACTTACTCGTGATTTTGTATACATCAAACCAAATTGAAGTTATTTTTCTGTAAGCTCAGTTTATAATATTACCTAAAAATATATTTTTATCAACTTTGTAATCAATAATCCCAATGAAACATATTTGTTGTTCCTGGTAATTTAGTACTATTTCCTAACTTCTTATACGAAGCAATTATAGAAATTAGCAATCATCCATTTTTAACTTTGCTTTTGTAATAGAACAAGGATATTTAATATTTACATATATTTAAAGAAAAAATCATATGATTCAATGCAAGATGTAGTAACACAAGTGATTTCGAAGTTGACACATATATTGAAACAAGTTATTAGATGTAGATTGTTTTTCGTGTATATACCCTATATTACCATAGTTCTCCAATAGTTTCTCAACCAGCTGTACATAGTTGTCAGACTTGTAATTACCCAAAAGGCCCTGGTACTATAACCTCAACAAAATTGTACCAATCTGCTTTTTCCTTCTTAAAAAGTTTCATAGGAAATTCATTACACTTGCAAATTTTCTATATTTGTGGACCAACGAACACACCAACTGTCACCTTATCCTCTGACCATTTTTTGATGAAAATTTGACCCCTTATCTAGCCTTGTGCTGTTACAAACTGCTTCATAAGGCATAATTTTATGTGCAGTAGGGGCATCAAAACCTTCTAGGGGCTAATTAGAGGCTCCCACTTAACGTTCATTATTCCTGTCTATAGAACTCAGTACGCTGTGGACATTCTTTCTGATGGTAGCGAGCCGCTCTATCCCTGCTGTCCTAAAGACAAAGATGGCATGGAAATTTGGTAAATCCGCCTTGAAGACCCATCAGAAATGCACCCATTTTGAAGTGACCTATGACCTCCTCCCAGCCATACTCATTATACTTCAAGACATGTAACACAGTTCTGACGGTGGTATATATTCCTGAATGAGCCATGGAAAGTGAAGGGTATACTTATTACCATTATGCAGTATCACTTCCTTTAAACTTCAAAATAAGCTAGCTGTCAATAAAGATGCACCACTCATGTCATATCAAGTCATGGCAAAATCATTAAGAAAAAACACTTAATTATACTAAGGAACATATATGAAAAGTGAAAATGTGTTACAATGTAATAATATGTCTAAAAAGTTAAATACCATAAAAATTGGCAACTACCGAACATTTTATACACAGAGAAGACTATAACTCTTTAAAAATACATGACTAATTAAGTGGTTTATAAGTATTTTCATAAAAACCTTAAAAATTCCTGAATTTTTTCCAATCAAATTGTTAAACAACAGTTTAAGATCAAATAAATAGAAATACACGACATTTCGGTCAGCAACGGAGGAGATAGGCCCTACTAGTCATGCTAACAAAGGAATGATAGCTATACACAAACACACATAAAGAATTTTACTAGTTCCGATTTCTTTTGTACCCATAACAACATACAAAGTTGGCGGCAGGAACGTCAAACTATTCCATAAAATTAATATTATTATAAATTGTAGTTCATATATTTTATAACCAAATAGGATTTTTACTTTCTCCGAACTATATAACAGCATACCACGCAATAACAATTTGGGTAATTATTTTACTAATTTTATTAAATAAATAAAAGGAAAAACAAGATAATTAATTTCCAAAGACCAGCAACACGTGTTAATAGATAACTCTCGAGCAACGCATTATCTTTAAAACACTGAGCATTGTTTTGTATTTTATAGCAATTGCCATATTATTTATCAATGCGTCAACTATAAAATATCGAATACGAAAGTAATAAATGCACGGTTCAATACAACTAATTATAAGGTAGTGCAAACATAATTTAAATATTGTAACTAGATCGAAGTTTATAGTTAATTTCGATGACCATTGATTCTATTTTTAATACAATTACATGCTTTTCAATTGTAAATTGACAAAGTCAGAAAAATCCATCATCGTTACAAATATAGCAAAGGAAAATAACATTTCAGTAACAATATTCTGATATGCAAATATATATATATTGTAGCTATAATATTCGGAATATGGCTGTTACAAATAGACTTAACCATACTAAATTTAAGAAGACCTAAAATTATAAATAATTCAAAATACATATTTCTTAATTATTCCAGTTAAAAAAAATAGTTCTCTCGATTTATTAGTCTGTATAATTCAAATACATTACAGATAAAAACATACATGAAACATGATTGTAGGACACTTTTATAACTGTAATTTTTCAAAAGTATTTACTGAAAGAAACTATGAGCACCTTACCTGAGTTAGATTGCACTAAACCGAAAAAACAGGTAGCGACAAGAAGAGGTAGAAATCCCACCCCTACAACCGACTTCATGTTTTTTCTAAAACAATTTGTCCAATATTAAAAATCTGTTCTGTTGCTGCATCACAACATAGGTACACATAGAGGTGGTGCCGGAGCTAGCTGGTAACAGCGGTATTGAATAGGGTGATCGATCAAGTTTGCCACGTATAGTATGCCTGCCCTTCTGAGCACAGTGGAGGCGAGCATACCATCACCTACCCAGGTAGTGCATATACGGAGAAAGCTAGAGTGAGAAAGAGAATGTACTGCGGCATACAATGGTACTATAACTATGTGTTAGTGTAATTCATGTCTCCGGGTGAATATATTACGATGCTTCGGTTGAATTAATTAGTAATCAGCAGATTGTAGAAGGTATTGATCTTCAACCAATATTTAAATAGAATAATGTTTATAAAACAGAAATATTTGGCGCATCAAATAAATGTACAAATAGGCGATAGATAACATACGATATATTATTAATATTAAGGAACATAAAATATTATATTTTTAATTACTAAGATTGTTTGATACAGATTGCAAAATCGACAAACCTAGGAAGGACAAGTACTTTCTTGTGAAATACTTATTGTATAACAATAAAATGTGAAATATGTTATCAAGAGACGGCCAATCTGCCAAAATATGTTTTTCTAAAGCGATATAGTATAACTTTTGTTAAGTGCAATTATAATAATCTGTACAAGTTACAATTAAGAATATTTAAAAATTAGAAATAACTACAAAACACAGTAGATGCCACTATAAATCATTCAAATTTTATTAACATAATAAAAGTAAAGAAAAAAAGTGCACTTTAAAAAACGTATAAATGCAGGCATGCTAAACTTTGGACACTCAAAACCGGGACATAACAATGGTATGGCTACGCGAGCTGCGTAGCCTATAAATCCGAGCTTGCGAGGAAAATTTTCGATTTTGGGACTTAGAATGCAGGAGAATAAACCTCAGGAATTAGTTGTCATTATTTAAATTTGGTCATAACAGATTATAGTTTACATAACCATATACATGTACAAT
>JAUZND010003406.1:0-12285 GCA_034780555.1 Coelogynopora nodosa
CCGCTGGAACAGTAATGCAGGATCCATAGTTCTATCAGTGGCAACTTTCACCGCAACTGTGTCGCCTAGCGTTCGAGTTTTGTCTTTCCGTTTACATATGTGAGCAAACATTGATTGACCCTTAATGTTTGTAATACTCTGCTCACCTACTACCAAATAGTCATCAACGTTAACATTGTCTGGAGCAACAACTCCTGTGACTATATTTCTCAACGTAGGATCTGTAGAAAATGGATAGTGTGATTCAAGTTTTTCTCTGATTTTGCCAAAGTCTATTTGATCCCTTTTTAGCCTAGCTGGCGTCCCTTCCTTGTGTTGTTCGCTGGTTAGAAATGCATGATTATGGAAATCCTTCATGACAATGTTGTATTCTGAGCAGATTGGTGATGACATTGTCCACACATTGCGTTGCTCCTCGGTCATTCCACTCCTTCGGGTAAGACAACCAGACGTCTTTAATGACCTCATCAATGTCTGCTCAATCACTAAGTCACAGCTAAGTTCAGCACAGAAATTGTCTGTCAAACGAATGACGTGATATCCATCTTGAAATTTTCTGAACACATTGGGATTCAATAATTCCAATTCTTTCATATTTTGTTTGGTAGAGATAAGCTGATTTTATATAGTTGAAATGGCCAGCAGCAGCAATCAGAAGAAAACTTTCACGAATTGCGTCAATATGTTTTTCCCAGGAGCCCATCCGATCTGCCATGACAAGCATTCTTGCAATTGATATCATACTCAAGTAGGAAACCCATAGTTTACTGGTACGGGACCGCTTAGATAACTCGAGTCTTTTTTTCTCTATGGCCTGATGGAGTGTCTTTAAATCGTCGGATCCAGTGATGAAATCTAACGTAACATCTCCTGCTGTTAAAGAGGTTAACGTCTCTTCACATGATTAGACTATATTACTGACACTTGAATCACCATCCATAATTTCGGAGATCAGCATTCCATTGAGGCATTTCACTATTAACATATGTCCACATAAAGCTCTTTGGACAGATCTTCCAGTCATCTTGTGCTTCACAGCATTCTTTTCGAAGGCTGCTTCAAGAATGTCCGTCAAGTCGGATCCTTGCATGAAAGTTCCGATGGCACCAATAACATTCATCAGTGTATGGAAACTACCCAAACAAAGGATGATATATTTTAAGCGACTGTCCTTAGGTGCGTTGTAGATGATCTCATATGCCTTCTAAAATAAAGGTTGGTCAAATGTAATTATTGGTGAAATGTTGTAATTCTTTGCAAGGTCGCAAATGTACCTCCGGGTTGAGAGAACGTTGGGTCACTAGGGTGTATGTCAATCATCGGTAGGAACGTTATAGTAGATTTCCCGGGATGTTAACATTTTCTGTGCAGAATGTGCATAAGACCATGCCAGTTAGGCACTTCTAGGTAAAAGCAGAATGAGAGTTCCAAGAAAATGTCCACTGGTGGTGGGGAAAAGTGCAATTCAGGCAGCATTTTAAACATGATATTACGACGAGCGTATGTGGAAAATTGATAGTCAACAATTTCAACTCGATACATTTCCTTAATGTTTAAAATAGAAATACGGTGTCTAGGAACAACGCGGTCCATCGGTTTTCCTGGTGTTCTTGCTGCGATCATCCCCATTCCATAAAACGTACCTTTACCGTCTAGGGTCAAAATGTTGTGATCAACATTATCTGCAGCAAATAACACCATAGGCATATCACGTCCTCCATCTAAAATGTCTGGGGCAACCACACTTGTAGCGTTTTTTTAAAATCTTTGCACCTCATCATAAGAGGAGCTAAAACCCATAACACACAAAGTGTCAACAAGGGACTTAGACTTATATAACTGATGCACTTGAGAAGCGAGTCCTATTTGAAGCGGCGCGGTGATGGCCCTTGGTCTAACAGGCTGAATGATCGACTCACCAATGGCTGCCATCTTTTCATGTCTGCCTGTCCCAACAAATAGTAAATTCAACATGGCCCGCAGCGACGATGGCAGGTAGCTCAAAGCAGCTTCCAACTTTAGGGATTTACAGGATGGAATATTGGTAATAATGTCAGTTTTTATGAGTTTAGCGGCTATTGCAATTATTGCATGTTTTTGACTTTCTTCATCACCAACTTTGGCATTTTTGAAGTATGTTCGAATAATTTCGTTCGTTGTATCTCTCATTGTCACAATATTTTGAATCCCTTCAGTTTCTGTTATGTATATAGAATCACCATAGTGCTCCTTCAGTTTTTCCTTCAGGTATTGACGACCATAAGGATGGGAATCCTTCTCATTTAAAAATCGGCTCATTGTGAGCACCAGTTCTGATATTTGTATCTTTTCTTCTTCATTAGTTTCAAAATAGTCACATGCCCTTAAAACTTCCTGATCCTGGTCTTCATATTTTGGCCGTCCTGATCTCTTTACCACTTTTTTTGGCTCTGACCTGATCTGTTCTGGTACATTCTGCTCTTTAAGAAAGTACAAACTATACTGCTGGTGATTGATACAGTCTGCAGCGTGCAAATCTTTACTAAAATATTCAATGCGACCTCTCACTGTGAAAGCCCAGTCATCGGATCGTTCATTGCAATGTTGTAGTATAGAATCAGTAAACGCATCAGTCTTAACTTCACTTGTTCCTATATCACGTCCATGCCCATATTTAACAATCTCCATGCCGCAAAAGAGATAATCTTTTCGGGGGTCATACGAAGCTTACTCTGGTATTTTTCTTATTCATTGGGGATAATGATTCTGATCTACTAACTTTTAAAGTTTGTTTGATTTCTTTCTCATTGGTCCACTTCTTACGACACACATCATGGACTCATTGCCCTGGTCTTGCAACTACGTCATATCGGCCTCGCATTCCACTTGATTCGTTGATCGTCTCTGCTCCCTTTTGCACCAGCTTCCAAACATCTTTGTCAATATCGTCGAAGCCCTTCCGGCAGATCGAGCATATGTCATCTCCGGCAATCATGCCTGACAGAAGAGTATAAGTATACGTGTAGCAATTTTCAGATCATTCTGACCGCGGGAATTATGTTTTTCTAGGGAGGAGGGGGGTATACATTTTGTAACTCTATATAGGGAGTCACGTGACCGGATCAAAACTTTTTTTTTGGATTTAGATACCTGAAAATATTTCAGACACTGAAACAAAATATCAGCTCAATATCTTTTATAGTTCTCTCACAATAAACTTTTTCCCCAGCAAAAATAGGATATCCCCCCCTCTCCCCCTCCACGGACGAAGGGTTAAATAACAAGTCTCATTACCAGTAAACCAGCAATAAAACGCACTATTTATTTATTTATTGTTATGACAATTTACATTATGACAATTATATGATCGTGTAAATTATTGTATCTCATTAATCGTCACTAATATCATATATAATACAAAATACTATAAAAATCAGTAATAAAAATATAATATAAGTATAGGGAATGAAGAAATTTTATATGAAAAATTATTTAGTAAATTTACAGCTTTTGTAAATGTAAACCAAATTAAAAATGACAGTCAAATAGCCAACGTTATATAGTCAAATCGATATAGTAATGTGACTCCAAATATATTAAAAAAATAGGATTAAAATATCAACAGGTATGCCTGCAATTAATAGTCAAAACCACTGATTCTAATATATCGTTGTATACTCCTTAGATTTCTGACTCGCCTGATTTTATTAGTTTGTATTATTGATTTATTGATAACTATTAAATTTGAATATGAAAGTCGCCAATCAGATGTGACCTTTGTGAATACACAAATGAATGTGAACGAACTAAAGACTTTAGAATGGAACAACCGACACGGCCAACCAACCGACCGACACAACCAACCGACCATTGATATTTCATAGGCAAGCGCATAGAAAAATTAACTAGTATATAAATTAATAATAATAAAATTACGACTGGTAGCCATATTATATTCAATGTGTTCATTTTCACATACCTCGATTTAGTTGACCAACATTATAGCTCTATCCTTGGATTTTTGAGGCGTTTTGAGGGTTCTCCAGTAGTAACAAGTCAAATATAAAAATGTATACGGCTATTTAAAGCGCCATCCTCGATTAAGTAGGGGTAAACACCAAAATGATTATTCAAATACTTTTAATTTTTGAGATGTAGTATACAAATTCAAGGGTTTTTTAAAGGAGTTTTAAGGGTTCTCCACTAATAACATAATAATAATACAAGATACAACCACTACTACTGTTGAGACTTTGTAATGTTATGCAAGTCCATGGCAATACTTGCTGTCGTTTTTAAACTTACCAACATCATGTGGTTGGGCATGCATTACACATGAGTCACCAATTGAAGCGAGTGTATTTGAATCAAAGTGGGATATTATTATACTAATAAATAATCACCTTCAATGAATACTATCCTCCCTTCTAATTTACAAGGTGGGGGACAATATGAGAACATGGTATGGCTTAATCAATAACCAGTTGACCAATTAGATAAAAAGTAATAGTTAGTCAATTTGTAACAACAGAGCGGAGCGCACCAATACGACCGTTCATGACAAGAGCTCGTAGCGAAATGAATTTTAGCTGTGAAAAGTTCTTTATTTATATAAAAAATGAGGGGTGTAGGGGGGAAGGGGGGGTGAGTCATCGATGAGTCATGATATATTTATAGATGCGGTCGAATACACTCTTCTTATACTACTGCCCGTATACAAATAAGAACAAATTAGCATCACATGACCCCATGTGATTCGCTTAGTTTGAACTTTTGCATACAATGTAATATCATTTTATGTAATATGAATTCAAAAGTTTCAGCCACCTTCATCAATGACGTTAAAATATAAAATCTTAGTGGGAGGGGAAGTATCCATGTAAAAACGTCAGGTGACTGAATGATTAAAATCAACATATAATTTCTTTAGATACAGAAATGTAAATATCTCAAATTAAAGTTGTCCTTTAGTTCAAATTTAATTAAAAATTGTATTAAACCATATTAAACGTATTTAAATATCCTAGAAATTTGTATAGAAGACTACCACCCACATATGCATTTTAATGGCATTTAGCTCACTTATGGTGGGTTAGGGTTAGGGTTAGGTATTCTGAAAATAAATTGTTGGATTTAATTTTATTAAGTTTTTAATTTAAATTGTTTTACTTTTCAGATATACGAAAAATTGGCTATTTGTCTTACAAAATGGGGTAATCTGGCATTTTTAATTGTTGAATGTTTACTAGATTTTTAAGCTTTAAATCGACAAAAAGAAAGAAGTCTCTAAAACTGAGCCTCATAAATTTGTAAAAAAATATGTTCTGTTCGAGGGAACATATACATAGACAGTCTCTGTGGTTTATTTCAAAAATAGGGTTCTGCAACTGAAGAACACCCCATGCGTTCACATTTATATAATTTATTTGGACGAGACTGGGATCTGAGGCTAAGTATATATATTTAATTGAAATTTCGCACAATAATATTTTATTTAATGAAATGTTATTTATGTAAAATCCCTATTTCCTGACGATATGTGGGACCCAATCTGAAGACAGCTATTAATCTAGCACGACAGTGAACTGCAAACGTTGCAATAGTTGCATTCTAACATTAATGGTTAAATACACTAACGAGATATGACATTATGCGGCTGACATTATGTAATATGTTTCAAATGTGCTTATGAAACTCATGAAATGGAAAGTACATATGTTAGTATGACGTTGTCAGACACAAGAGATATATATAAAAAACATATCAGGTTTATATTGTGTATGAATGTGTAAGTTTGACAACAACCAATCGATTCTTTAAACTGAAATTAATACAGGATCTTAGGTATTTAAAGATGGTGTTGTCATTAACTTAATCAAAAGCGTCACTTTTATTGGGAAATATAACATATTTATGTAGGTCTGCTATAGAGTTTTAATGTTATTTATTTGATTACAAATCATAATTTCAAACAAATATGAATCACGCATTGTGAAGTTTGTATAATAGTTTGTCAAAATAGTTCTATTCAGTTTAACTCATTCCATGTAATATATTATCATTACAAATTTCCACAGATATTATTATTACTATAACTCAATCATAACTGAACAATCAAAAGAGCTGTTCACTTTTCTTTATTTACAACTTATTTGCTTTGTTTCTTAGAATGGTTGATTTATTTGAAATTTATATTTGATTTTCATATTTTGGCCATATGGAAATTTTACGCGGTTTATCTTTAATGACTTATTCTTTTAATAATATTTGATGATAACATTTGCCGATTAAATACACCTTAATTATTGAAATAGTATGTTATGTATTTAACATCTAATACACACACGGTTTTTGGCATATGACTACAAATTGTATTGTAAAATTTATATTTTTTGTATTTTTTTTCGGAAAAATATACATTGATTTTACCTTATCTTTACAATTAAACCTTATCGATTGCACACGTTTTAAAGATACTTTATACTTTGTTTCAATAAAGATATTAAGAGTTTTTTTAAAATAATAAATATAAAACGTTATGTAAAATGTTAACATTGGAATTAAATTTAACAAATTAACATGGAAATCTTCTAAATTATTATAAAATATATTTAGATAATGATATCATATGTAATAGATTAAAAAAAACATTAAAAAAAAACTCAAACAAAATGTTTTAATGTAAAACTTTGACGCTTTACTATTAACCAACTTGATTTTTTTTCTCTAAAATATGAATTTCAAAAATATATTATATAAAATATTCGATATTTGAGGCATGATTGAACATTTTAATTCAATCAGATTTGCGCTTTTTGCACAACAGATGTTAAATACATTTTTTTTGTAATTTTGACAACTCTAACTAGTTCGTTCTGTTAATTAATTAATTTAATAAATCAATCAATTTCCCAGTAATTTAGACTTTAATATTGTATGTATTTGATTGGTAAATGATATTGTATACAAAAAACTTTATTTTTTATACGTCTTCATTGTTTATACCAAATTAATTTTATATTTGTGTTTTATTTTGTTATTTTCTTCTAGAAAACCACAGATTGCAGTCGGCTTATGACGACGCATTGGTTATCAAATTATTCGCATTCCAATTTGTCAATTCATATTCTTCAGTATTCTATTTAGCGTATATGCGAAACGTATGTTGTTTGATGTTTACGATAGTTTATTATGCTTATATATTTTTAACCATTATTTATAATTTTATGGTTTCATGGTTTTTGGAGAGTATTGTATGATAATTTTGTATACATTCACAATCTTAGTAGGATTGTTTTGTTGCACTCAATATTAATTATTTACGATTATTTGATAAAATTGGTATTGATATATTCAATGGTCACCCAAACATATTTTCTTTTAAAACTTATGAATAAAGTCAATTTGCATATTCGGTTCTAAAATTGTTTTTTGTTATTCTGTAGAATGTCTATATTTTTGTGTTAGCCAATATATGATGTTTACATTTATAATAAAAATGGAGTAAACAATGCAAACAGGTAATATTACTACAGCAGCTAATAACTGTCAAACGTTTAATTAGATAAAAAATGTTAATTAGTGGAGAAGTGTTGTGTGGATTGGGTTTTTCTTTTATGCAAGTTGCCCATCTCTCTCTGCAAAAACCACCAGAAGACCATTATGTCAGCGTACTAGCGTTCCTGATATCGTGTTATGAGTTTTTTGTGAAGTCGTCGCCCAGCGTGTTCGTCTTAAATTGTACAGAGGTTATCGGGAATAATGCAGGAAATGAATATTGAGAAACATCTTAGCAAAAATATTGTTTACGAGGTCATCGAAATAGTTAAACCTTCGACTATCTGATATAGTTTAGCACTAAAATGTGGTTATCGTCATCACGGTTGTACCTCCGAAATAGAAAAACAATTTAATCTTTAGTTAGCTGGTCTGTATAGTACAATGAGGGAAAATACTTTTTAGTAACTTCAGATGATCCACTGTTCTTTTTCAGAACCAATGCATTTCAACACCAGCTTAATCGACTACACTTTTTTGTATGCGAACATCATGAGCAAGGGGGATGGATGAATGTATTTTTTCGTTATGGAAAAGTACATGCTTAACACTTACCTTGAAAGAGTCTAAAGCGTCATTCACTATAGACATAATGGCACAACATCTGATCAAATAATTATCTAATATTGTTACAGTGAATGATCTGATCTTTCATTGTGACGTTGACAGGTTAATGTGTTTGTTTGTAAAAACATGTATATTTGCATTGCTTCAGATATGATGCTTGTAGTTGTTCATCAATGATGGTGATTTAGACTAGGCATATATAGTCGTCTAAGCTGACCTAAGGAGATGCCGTTACGATGCTGAACGAATTGGTAACGACCGATGTCTATATAACCTCAATTTTATGCGACTGATTCATTGTCAAAATCAATATGCTGATAACAAATTCGGATGATTCGGAAATCGTGACTGATTACGAGGCGAGTTAAGGCCTATTCCACCAAGCGTTACGCGACGCGACTTACTGCTATAAGTTGATTACATTAATTTCAATTAGCCTACTTCCACTGAACGCGACGCGACGCAACGCAACAAAACAGAAGTTGAATTTATTAATTTTTTTCTGCGACGCAGTGCGACGAAATCAATATTTCAATATAAACACTATAATAACTGATGAGACATCATTCATATACACATGTTTCTGCACATAAAGGAAAGTGTGAGAGAGGGCACCTTAGTAACACAGATTGTACGCATTGGTCGTGAACAAAGAATAGCTATCTACATACTTATCTCCCCAATCTATGTGACACCGGGCTGAAGTGGTTAAACAGATTTAGTGCGTGGTCTGTTCATATAGATATACATAATATCTCTATAATAGAGCCATAAATAATAGCGCATGGTATTTCGTTGCGTCACCTTGAAAAGGGATAGCGTCACATATCATTGGTCCCTATGCCCAGATCACATTTACTATAATAGGGATCAATTTATCAGGAAGATACCTCAACCTGTACCATCCACATTTCGAGGACGCGAATTTTATGTTACTTTGGACAAACAATTGATTTTACTTGTGTGTATTCTATTCATTGTGTTACTTTGGACTAATAATTGATTCTAGTTGTGTATATTCTATTCATATTATAGGTAATTGCATAAATAAGATTGCACCTTTTCTGGATACCTGTCTTTATTTTGGAGAAAACAATTTTAATAATTTTTGTTGCGACCGTATCGTTGCTACCGTAACACTTGAAAAAAAAATCGTTTAATTTTCTCCCGACTCTTACATGTAGAATTTGAGTATCATTTCGTCGATAATAACCAATATAAATTCCATAGTTTTCTAGGAATTTGTGTCCGAAATACTATAGTACGAATAATCAATTTTCTGCAAGTTGCGACCATATTAACGGCATAAAATGAGTCTAAACATATTTTTTTAAATGTTACCTCGTTGTCCCTATAGCATACTAGATTATATTGAGGAGTAGTCTGTAGCTTATCTCATAACCTTTGTTACGTAAGGTTGTGGTTTCATTGAAGTCATTTTTGACGAAATATTCATCAAATTTGAAAGGTTTAACGAATTCCATGTTTCTGTTGGACTATCAGGGTAGACAACAGTGCTATGTATATCCTTTTCCGACCTTTTGGGTGGCGCTATTATATTGATTGTCAATCATGGTAACGAGTTGGTCATAGTCTGCGAAACATAATTTTTTCATTTTCTGTAAATATTTTAATTGCGGCAACAAATTGAATTTTTATTATATAAATTCCCACTCTTTGAAATCATTAATAATAATTGAAGATTTTAATCGAGTGTTGAATTTTGCAGATGTATTGTCCATGCTAACGTTGCTTGGTAGAAGCATATTAAAATGTTCCTTATAAGTGCTCTAGGGAAATTTCTGTTAGGAATTCTTATTTAGACTTTGTATACTTTGCACTTGACTAGTACCTCTTTCTTACCGCCCTGTTTGCGATTTCGAGTAACCCTTTGAATTGGATATGTGCCAGATTTGTTTTTTTCCATTTGCAGTTCTTGTTCGCAGTAGTTACCTAAGATTATTAAGTTTATGAAATCATGAATTTCAAACCATATTGGAGAACTTTTGTATTGATTGAATTAATGATACATAAATTCTTCCTATGTTCAATTGGATAGGTAGCCTTTCTCGAATGGGTGTTTTGTCTTTGTGAGTAACAGACACGATCTCCAACTTTAAATTTATTTTTCATTCTCTTTTTGTTATCTTCTTGTTATCATCTTTTCCGATTGCATAAAATCGAAGCATAAATCAGATAGATTGTCTTTTCTAATTTCAATTGGTGCCTTTATATTTAGACTCCGTTTTGGCGCTCTATTGTACAGAGGGCATCGTATGAGGGCACATTTTTGGATAATATCGATTCATCTAGAGGTGCCCTGTTTCGTAAAGGCTCGGCACATTTTCTCATTAAGTGTAGGAGTAAGCGTTCAACTAAATTATCGTTTCATTAGGACTTGCTAGACTAAACTGCTTCACTTCGATTGAGATTAGATAGTCACGCCCCAGTTTGTTTTTAAATTCTTTTCTGGCGTTGGTTTAAAGCAGTTTCGGTATGCGTTTGTTGTTGTGAGAATAAATTTCCGTAACAATTTCTCAGTGTCTTGCAGTTTTTCTATGAAGCGGTTCTGGTTTTAACAATCCAACCCCGGGTCATGTACTTCCGTCTTGAAACCGCTTCCGCGCAAGTAGTTGAAGGTTGTAAGTCAACTGACTTTTCAACCATGTTTTCACCTTGACGTTCAGGGATAGTTTCAATAGTCTGATCAGTTCCTTCACCCCTATGTACCTAGGGATTATTATTTTTTGTTAACTATGTTTATTTATAATATTGTTTGAATAAGGTCTATGTTTCCTGTCGTGTCTTCTACTTCTAGAGTGATCTTTTATTTTGCGAAAATGTTATGTGTGTATTACAAGTTTAAACGAGGAATCTTAACTTTCATAAGAAGAGATTCAAATTAAGTCCAACCAATTGGAATTGTTACTCTTCTATGTGAGTCGTATGATGCAATGTAAATGAGTTTAATCACATCTGAGTGGGCAATAGTGGTTCCAGATGTTTTAAATGCACCATATTATTTCCAACTGAATATTGGATAGTTATTATTTTAAAAAGTTTAGGAGTGCTATTCCGTTGGCGGCTTTTCTTTTAGAAAAATAAGAAGAAATTCTTTCAATATGATCTTTTAAAGAAAAGCTGGTTTTGTCATTTTCTGCTGGTTTCTCTTCTTTAGTGTTTTCTCTTTTTATTTTTGCATAATATATTACACAACTTAATTTTATACAATTGTGAGAGTCCATTTTGTATTATTAATGCCTGGCTCAAAGATATAATTTATTATACTACTAATATGTAGCGAAATACTCATATATATATTTTCGATGAAAAGTGATTCTGATTGGTATGATGATCGGAGAAGTCACATTATTTATTACATATCGATTTTTATTATACTATTTTTATTTATTAGAGTCTTAAGTAATTGTTTTTGATTATTATTTTCTATCCAATCAATATTTCAACTATTTGACTTATCTACTTATGTAATAACTATATTTTGTTTATTTGGCTTTTTTAGCATGTAGCATATTTTGGATTTAATTTTGAAGATAACTGTGAAGATGATTGCTTGGAGCAGTTATCATTACAAATTTTAGCGTTAATGATAGTGAAACCTATATTAAAATTTTTATACGATATGGTCTTGCCGTAAGTTGCTCTTTTCAAAATTAAATTGCCATGTTTCTCGAAATGTTAACTTTTTAAATGAAATGTAGCACTCTCGAGAAGGGAGTTCAATTTGACCCTCCCGTTGTATTTTACTTGTTTATAATTTATTGTATTCTGTTTGGTTGCGATATGTTTGCCATGATTTTATCTATCAATTATAACATAGAAACTACTAATACTTATAAATAATAGCAGTATAATATGTTGAAAAATTTGAACAATATTGTGCAGAGATTGCAGTGATTCGAATTTTATAATTTATACTTGCAGTCGATTCTAGATTCCACAACATGTATAAGTAATCACACCCCAGGGAGGCGATATAGTTTAAAAAAATCGAAACCGGTCTTCAAAAAATTAAAAATTCCGTGAAAATTAACATGAAGAAGTTGTTGTTGTTGTTGTTGTTGACTTCGGTCTTATACACGCTGGTTAAACCAGTTTGGCCTAACCGCCCGAATATACTTTATAGCCACCCTTTCGTGTCTCGCCGCCAGATGTGGACCG
>JAUZND010003407.1:0-12284 GCA_034780555.1 Coelogynopora nodosa
ATTTTTATGTATAATTCTGTTTAACTAATCAGACTAAAGCCATAAACAAATGGGTTTTCCTCAGAAATTAATAAAAATAATTAAAAATCAAAATTTTCACCTTGTCCGGATACTATTGGCCATGGCTGTATCTAGGTTTTTCAGTATTTTATCTTGAAAAAATATGTTAATAAAATATATTATTTAGTCTTAATTATTTGGTGGATAGGATACTTTTTCAAATCATCAATCCATCCATATTTTCCACAGATGCAAGAAAGTGAATGTCAAGAAAATTAAATTTTTAACTAAAAACATATTTAACAGGTGCAACTATTCACATAGATCTATTAAACAGGGAACAAAATTAAATCACATTCATACTACTTGACTTCATACCTGCTACTACTTCCATGGCCTTTTGGCTGCTAACCACCAGTACTTGCAATTTGTGGTCTGTGATTAAGAAACTCCTCATCCTCAGTCATGGACAAGCTAGCATTGAGCACTCCTTTTCTGTTAATAAATAAATATCTACCTTCAATTTGCAGCCAAACAACCTTGTTGCCTGACAGCTTGTAAAGGACCACATCATTTCAGTTGGTGGCATTAATAATATCACCGTCTCTAAACAGATGATGGATGAGGTTTCCATGGCCAATTGCAGGTACAAGGATTACTTACTGAAGCAAAAGATAGCAACATGCAAAGTTGCTGCTGTCAGTGTCAACAAACACAAAGTGGACAAAGAGGAGCTTGCAAGTCTCAAGAAATGCAAAAAATCCTTGGCAATGGATTTACAGCACCTGGAAGATCGGGCCTTCTCATTATCTGAGCAAAAAGCCAGTTCAAATTCATCAATCCTATTCAAAGAGGTACATGCCTTGACTGCTCAGACTTGTGTAATGAAAACAAGTATTGAAAATCTCAACAAGACCATCAAACAAAAAGAGCTGAGCCTACAATCCCAATAATATTGTGCATACATTCCATTTAACCCCTTTTTTCAGACACTCTTTTAACCTACATACCAGACCTGAAAAATCAAATTATCATGTATTGTAATGTTTACACTCTTTATTAGCTATACCCATTGTTTTATGTATAATTATATTTGCTATCTGAGGTGTAAAATCCATAAAGTAATTTCTTAAATTTTAATGTAAAAAACAGGAAAAACTTGGGAGGTTTTGTATTTAAGATGGGGACTCTGGGATATGCATGAAATAAAGGCAAAATATAACATAATTGACTAAATTAATTTCTTAATTATCAACCTTTGTAAAGCCAAGCCTACTTTATCCATTCCCAGCTTCAATACCATATCCTATTCATTAGGGAAGAAGATCATCCCATTCTTCTATATTGTATCCAATCAGAAACTAAACCTACAACACTGTTTACTGTTTCTATTTTTATAGTTCACAACATTGGTTGAAATTGAAGAAATAGATGAATTTTCAGATGAGTTTGATAACTGATACTATAGCTATCAATTTATGCTAATACAATATCAATAAAATAATATTAAAATACAAATAAAATAATCATATAGTAAAAAATCAATAAAAAAATAATAAAAATAATTGAAAATTTTGATGTGAAACAACTGTTAGTAAATAAATTGGTCCACCAGTGTCCACTCTAACAACTCAATGCAAAAATATAAATAATATCAGCCAATAATAAATTCTATTACATTTCTTTTACATTTGAAATGAGATACAACTTTTGATTAATATATATTATTATTTGTGTGATGGAAAAACTCATATAACAAAAACTTACATATTCTATTTTTATGTATTATATGTATTGCATACTAATTTCTAAGTATATGTATATATTATTTCTTTCTGTATATACCTTTTAATTTGTGTTAATTATGCTTTCCTGTTACTTTGTTATTTTGGTCACAACTTTGATTGATTTTATAATCAGATTTTGTGGTTACATAATTTTATTATTATTCTATAATTCAGTCTACCATTTAATCATAATACAACCTCTCATTCAATTTTGGATTAAAATTTTTACTTTAATTTTTAAAATATGTCAAAATATGAAAAAACGCGAAATTTGAGGTCTTACGCAAAATAAGACAAACTACCTGCTATTTTTGATGAGACATTGCACTGCAACTTGCTATAAAAAAACCAATAATTCAGACACCTGTAAAAAATTGGTATTTATTGTTTTGCATCAATAATATTATCATATTAGCAATATTATTTCTTAATATCAATTAATTATTTAATAATCAATTATCATTATTAATATCAATATATTACTAACTTCTTGTTCCACAAGAAAGACTTTTAGGGAGCTTTGCAATGCAAGTATATAAGCCATCAGTAACATCAAAACCATCCATCTTCAACCTGCGAATCCTAGAGTATGGTTGGTTTGACTATACCCTTGTACAACCTCTGTTCTTTAGAAGCTGAAGCTTCTATACCACTGTAGCTGCCATAAATAATTTGGCAGCTCATTCCACCTTATTTTGAAGGGTAGACCTAATGACAAGGAGTGCCTTGAAATTCCTAAAAAGTTTTAAAGTTTACACAAAAGTCATCTCCAAGGACAACTTCTTCACAGTGAAATATCTCCATTTGACATAAATGACAAAGATATTAGTTGTTGAACATGAAAATATTAGCTAATTACTAACTAGGAATAAGGAAAATTAATGAACTCCAAAAAACTCAATATTTTAACACTGCATAATTTTAACCAATAAGGACGAAGCTGTGATTTAACTTTACATAAATCATAGTAGTATTAGACCAATAAGAATTACATCTTCTTTTTTGTAATATGGGTGTTTAGTCAGTTTGATTCTCACACCCTACCAGTGTTATATACATAATTTAATACCTATAGAATAGATTTTGTTTCATTTAACACTATATAACAAAAAAATCTTCATGAATTAACACATGCATCATCCATGTGTTTAGTACAAAATAATTATATATTACTATATAATATAGTTCAAAATTTTAAATATTTAAGTAGAATTTTTTGTCACCCATTTTGGAACATAATTTTGTTAACAATATTTTATGAGTTACTCATGTGTATTACTTTTTAATTTAAATTAAAGTTTTTAATGATAATTAATTTTATATATTACAAAAATTAACATTTAAATACAAATAAAATTTACTGATTGTAATACACTAATTACACTATAAAATGCATGGCAAAATGCAAAGCAACATCCAATTATGTCATACATTTCTTCATGTGTTTTGCAGTGAATTTTGTCATACATTTTTCACAGAAAATATTTTACAAACATTTGTTGAATTATTGATTGAACACAGTCACAGATGGCAAGATAATTACTTCATTTAAAATATGCATGACATAATGTAGGTACCAAAATATAGCTAAGAAAATATGGGATTAAATGAGAGGGGTCACTGCATAAAACACAGGCAACTAGACTATTTTCTAATTAAAAAAGTGCACATCATAGATATCAAAATATAGGTAAGTAAATTAGTAATTAAATTTTAATTCGAGTAGGGTTTATTTTGGTATCTATGTCAAATATTTTTGCAAATGGAAAAGGTCTTGTTGCTTGTTTTATACAGCATGTCATTAGAATTTTTTAAACACAAAAATAAACATTTTCTGGAATTAAAAAAATTCAATAAAATCATAAGGATAAGGGGTAGGTAGTTAGGGGTATTTCCAAAAATCTTGGTAAACATTAGTATATTTATTTTTAGAAATTCAAACTGAAAATATACACAACTTAAAGGTAGTGAAGAAACTAAATAATAATTTTAGATGCAGTGCAGTATACATCATTAAACTCAAATATATTCCTAATTTGTTTGCCTCCACTCTCAAGTATGATACAGTGACCCCGCTCATATAATTACTTGGTTTATTAGCTATATTTTAGTGCATGCCCTACACATTTTTTCAAATAGGAAACGGTCTTGCCACCTGTTTTTATATAGTGACCCCCTCATTTGTTTACTAATTTTTTAAGCTTTATTTTGGTATCTATGCCATGTGCATTTTAAATTGAGTGATTGTCTTGTTATCTGATCAAACAATAACTGCTTGGAAATATTTAGTATATAAAAAGCACAGCAAAATGTCTGGTCTAATTAGTATATTGGAATTAGTATATTACAAACTGTAAATTTTATTTGTATTGTGTTAATTTTTATTGTCAGTAATATTTAAATTAATTATCACACTTTGTGTAACTCATAAACCATTGTGAATAAAATAAATACCAAAAGTTCTATCATTTAATATTGATATGCATATACCATATATAAGTTGTAGATAAATTGTTACAATTATTTAATACAATCAGAGCTCTTTACTCTTCTGAATTTAACCCCCAAATTATGCAATTCCGCATTGTGGTCATATAATGCCACATTGCTCTAATTATTACAGAGCTAATAAAATTGTGGTTCTCCCTTTGCAACATGTTAAATAGAAGAGAGAGAAAAGCTGATAAGCCTTTGTTGCTGTAAAATCCTTTACAGCTGTCTACTCTAACACATTTTGCGAAATTCAGGCATGAGATTCTTCTGTTTTTTTAAGGCATTCTTGTAATTTTCCTAAATATGCAATAAAAAACTACCGTCCTCCCCACCATTTCCCTTAATCTTAAGATGTATTATACTAATCAATTATAGTATTTTTATATCCAAATCAACAAAATGAAAATCAAATGACACCTGCTTGTGACAAATGACACCTGACATATGCTTGCTTTTTCATTTAGATATATATGTGCTGTATGTATATGAATAGAGACATACCATAATGGCAGTCATATAGATAGACATATTGGAATATTCATCAGACAATGACTAAACAATATAGCCTGGCTATATATATCTATATATCTAACTTAATAAATTTTAGTTAGATTGTTTATCTAGAGAGAGCAAGAAATTGATATGATTAACACACAGACAAATAAGGACTGTCAACCAAAGGGCCTCAATGACCTCAGATACTACAAAGTCATTGTTTGTAGTAAAGTTAAAACATGGTCATTTTTAGATTCAAATTGCCAAATGTCAACCAGTTCCCTTCAATTACTGAAAGGGGCATATTACATATCACTAAAAACACAAATGATCAATGTTGATCTATTTTGTTTGACTTTGCTACTTATGTGACAATTACTAATATTCAGTATTACAAAAGTGGTAGTAACTTTGTAGTAGCTAGCTATCTCGTAACAATTATTTATTAATTTGTACTTTATATGATACCTAAATTAATTAATAATATTAGAATAATAAATATTTTATTTCATCATCTAATACAACAAATTGTTATATGTTTTTAATAAAATGTTGCTTTAAAACTACTTCATATATCATTACAATTATATTATTATGTTATACTAATTATATTATACTAATTATATATACTAGTTTACTATCAATGTAATTCTCTCTGTCATGGTAACAGTAACATAAATAAGCTAAAATTGTACAACAGATTGTAACCATCAACTTATCAGTTATAAAAAAACTGGGAAGTCCCCATACACAAGTTTGGATCTTTTTGGCAGGCATTGCAGAAATGCTGCACCATTCTCCAATGACATAATTGGTTCAATGTTTATAAAGTCTGCAGGCCGGTCATAGTTGTTTTTGGGAGGAATTGGCTTTGAGAAGTGGCATTTGAATAAATTATTCCAAATATAACAGAAAACATTTCTATTATACAAAGTCATACGAATAATTATATTAAAATTCATAATTGATGTATAAGCTAAATAATTTTTTTATTTACAACAAATGTGTTTAAACATGTTATCTAAAATGCAAACTACCATACATGCATTATTAAATTTCTAAATCAATAATATATATTTTTTTATAATAATGATTTTTTTAATTTCTAGTTATTTTTATACATTTCCCATATAATATTATTTTTTATGAAAAGATTTATTAAAATATATAGAGATTACTATTTAAAAAAATTAAACATTAAATTGAAAAAGTTTATTACAAATATTTATAAAACATTGAAAACTTCTGTTCCAATATGTATATTATTAAGTCTAAACAAAATAAGTGAAAAGCTGCAGCATACTGATAATTGTAAATATTATTTGTTTAAACTGAATGTAAAATATTTCAAATTAAAAGTTGATCTTGTTTAAAGGCTGAGTGTGTACTACTCTTATTTTTTTGCCTATATATTCAAAATAGTAGAATTATCTACTACTGCGTTACAATTATCCTAAAAGCTATGTTATAAGTATATATTATATATATATTATAATATTTATAATATGGCTGATTCATATAGCATCAATATAACCATCGCTCAGCAAAATTGTTATCTTATTCCATGCAAAGGTGGTTATAATGACGAATCCAGTGGATCACTTCAAGAACCGAGTGGTTCTCCGCCGCGTATCCACATCCCGGTTATGTGAAGACCATGTCGCCCGGGAGATCAGCAATGAGCGCAACCTCTGTGAGTCGTCGCGCCTCTCCTCCTCCCTCACTGGGTTCAGTCTCGAGGAGCCTCTCATTCCCTCACCGGACAGTGACAACCCCCTGGTGCCGACCACAACACCCAACAAGTCAGCACGCTTCCGTAAGCACTCGTTCAATGGGCCGCTCTACGTGAGTGTCCCTGGCCTGTGCAGTCCGAGTGGGTCGTCCTGCTCTACTCCTCCGGGGCTCGCCAACTGCTGCGGAGGGGGAGGAGGTGGCGGCGGCTCCTCATCCCACTCGTCATCCCCAGTGTCAGCTCGGAAGCAGTGCTGGTCACCCTCTCTCTGTATGCCATTGACGGGCGGCAGTGGGCGGCAGAGCCCGGTGGTACAACCTCCGAGTTCCCTGTCCCGGTCCAGCCCGTTGGTGCGCGACGCCTCGAGGAAGAGAAGTTTTGACTCGCGATCTCCGGCCACACCATCCGCGCTGGCTGAGGACTCACCGCCCACTCCGTTAGTCAAGCGTGGCCTCTTTGCTACAACTTCTTTGTCTGCAATTCACAATATGCAGATGCCGGTACTGGCGTTGGAACCTGTCGCTTCTTCTTCTGTTGCTGCTATTGTTGTTGACGTAGACAGCTTGGATGCCGCCGACATTGATGAGAAGGAGATGTCATAACTCATCTACCCCCTTCCCTCCTCATCCGGTCTACTCAAAGATTATGTAATCCAATGAATTCTGTATTGTATTAATGGGTAACTCCCAAAAATAACTATATGCCTTATTTTCACAAGATTATGTACCATTACCACGAGAAAAGCAACTAAAAATTGTTAGCCATCCCTGATGCAGATAGGAATAAATTATTTTTTATTATCTGATTGCTAATAAAACTTATTAAAGTGCTTTTTTAATGTTAATTTAAAATTAATGCGACTATTTCTGTCGTTTTAAATACCTAACCAAACTTAGATATCATTGTAATGGATAACATTTATACTGTTACACATCTTAATGATCTATTTTATTTTATAGTTTTAATTATTACTCATTTTTCACGGCTACTTTTCGACTAATTAAATCAGAATAGTAGAGTATGTATTGCAATTTTACTAATATGTATTAAATCTTTTTAATGCGTTATATATCTTCACAATCTATATTAAATTCTACTAGAATTAATCTTAGGGTTTACTCTAGTGGACGGGTACTATACGTAATTGTGTTTTGTACATATAAGGAGTCAATAAAGTGATAAAAATTGTAATTTAAAACACATGAGATACTGTCTTTACCAGTCGAGAGAGAGAGAGAGAGCGGGGTGAGTTTGTTATTTATAATCATAATAGAGTCTATAATTTATTTAAAGCATTTAAATAAATAGTGTATCATTCGTCAGCTAATAAATTATATTTTATTTTATAATGGAATAGTATATTATTTCATGTGTATATGATTATTCTTAGTAATCAGATTCTTCATTCACTTTTTCTTTCCATTTTAGTATTCAAATTATATAGTATGGGTGTTGTCTAATGATGTTTTATTAACTCTTGTAACAAATGAACGCTATCCTTAAGTTATGCCCCATAGTAGAATAACGAAAAGTTTTTAATTAAAAGTGTAATTCACTTTTGATAGGAAGAAATTCGAATTAATTGAAATGTTAACAAATGTACACAAAAAATGTGTTCAGACTGGCCTTTGTTGCGTTTCAATGCACATCATGAAGATATATTCCAGATATCTCTGAGCATGACCTACGATTTTGACCTTTCGTATTTTGTTATTCTGGCTTTAGTAACAGTCTCTTTTTCTGACTTCTGGCATTTTTTTCTTATTTGAATTTTTCCTATTTTTTGATAACAGTGAACGATTAATGGTAGTAGCTTCAAATGCATCATTTATTCATTTTACTGTGGGGCGTGATTTATGCGACACTCTGTATATAAGCATAAATATTGTACAACTTAAAACAACATAGCCAAACTGTTTGATACGTTAGTTTAAAGTTACGTAACGAGTTCCCCCTGTTATGTTTAAAATATGTAATCAACCGCCATTTAAATTCTCACGGGTTTAAAATAATATTTTATTTTTGTAATCTTGCAGAGATAGATACAAACAACGCGTTATTTATCGTTTTACTATATGGTGGCACAACCAGCACTCATGTGTCTAGTGAATTGATACCTCGAAATTAGCGACCCTCAAATGTGTATTTTATAATTTATTGTAGAAAAAATAAATCGTGAGTTATCGGATTCCGGTAATTGGTTGTTTATCATACCATTGAGTTGGATTCCCTTGAATAAGGCTGGAGTGGTGTGTTTCAACTGTTTTCAATATATTGGTATAATAAATGTTAGTATCTTATTTTATTAAATTAATACTAATAAGTATTTTAACGATTTTCTCTATTTTTATTAGTATGGTTGTACTCTTATGTATATATTAATAATCTTATGTAATAAATAAAGCTTCCAAAAAATAGTTTAGTAAACTTACACTGTCGATATTTTGATTGAAAATATAATACGCTTATTGTTTTGAATATAAGTATATATAATCCAGTTTTCATATTTTATAGAGTGGCTTTCAAACATTAAAAAAAATTGTTTCAGTGCTTTTGAAGGTAACTTTTTACGTTGTTCCGATTATTATTTGAAAACCAGTCCAGTAATACCGTATCTTTGTATATACTTCTATAGATATTATTTTTAAGCATCGTGTTATATTTTAAAGGACAGCTGGTCTACATATTATATTCACTTGTATATTGTGTTTCAAATCATCAGCCCCGTGATTATTATTGTATACGTTCGGTTGCTTACTTACTGTGAGTAGCTACCACGTTTACACTCTCTTTCTCTGTATTTTGTTACGATTTGATTCTCCCATTTTATTTTTATATGAAAGTAGTATGTACTATGTATGGGTCATAGTTTTTTTTACAGTCAGTGACTGATTATAATCTGTTTGTTTGTTTATTTGTTCTGTAGATAGTAGTTACCATGATGTAGTTTCAATTGATAAATTTCTATAATTTTTGGTAGTGAAAGCCTGGTTATATTGCGGACAAATGTGATTATTATTGTGCATTACTCAAGTATCGATTACTTTTTGTTGTGTTATTTGACGTCTGATATTTCATATGTTTCTATTTTTGAACTAATAAAATATATTGCTTTAATCAACATTTTAACTTAAGAGAAATAAAGTAATTAAATTTAATTGTTTTTAATTTGATCAGCATAATGTTTCTAATAATTAAGTGAAGTTTTACTAATGCTTTAATATTAGAAGGCTTATTATAGAAATAGATACCAAATGTATACTGAAATGTTAAGTTTAAGCATATATTATAATATATGGAGTCATATAATTTCTCTTCCGTACCTTTGTACTTAATTGCGTTATACATCATTTCTTGTATGCTTTTTTATTTATAGTTCTCATAGATTAGGCTAATAGGTTAGACTAATCATTTATAATGTTAAGTGGACTAGTTTTTATAAAATGACGTTACAATAGAATGGTATTGGTAAATAGGTATAATATACCTTCTATAGCAAAATTGTTTATTATTTATTAATAATCTCCATCATCGTTAGTCTAGCTACTTAATTGAAATCTTAATTGTCATGTGAATTATCGAATCTTTGGCGGTTAGTACTGTTTTTATGATACTTTTGACGGTTGTAAATAATTATAAAATATATAGCATCTGCCTGATTATAATTTAAATGCAATATATATACAATATATTAGATACTTTTGGAGAATGAATAGCAAATTAGAGCGGCTAACAATCGAGTTGTTGCAAATGACTTGGTACAATCTAAATATCAATCGTAATTTTGAACTATATTATACCACCATATAAAAATTAGGCCTTTTTACAGATTATAATCCATGATTCAATGAAAACTATGTGGTACATTCGTTACAATTATCTGTAAGGAATTATTACGGGCTTTTACTGTAAACACTACAAATTGTTCAGTTACTTTTTTACAGACTTGTGTACATCCAAAAATCCTTTTGTACAATATTTTTGTATATTGTAAGGGTAAAGCCCATTAAAACTGTATTCGTATATTAAATGAAAACGCTTTTTTAATAATATAAATAATATAGTAGGTGATTTATGAATAAAAAATTACTTTTTTATTTTTAGTAAATACCATATGAGTTTTTTTAACCAGCTATGACTCTGTTTATATTAGCCTATATTATATCATTTTATTATATATATTATATTATATCTGCCTATATGTAATAAAAAGAATATTAAATTAATTAAAAAATGAAATGCATACGAGTGTAATAGATGAATATATCAATACTTTATTCTAGTATTTTATAATATCATAAAAGTTAATAAATAAGGATTGTAACTTTATTCGTACTTTTCTATCTAAAAATTATCTTATTTATTTAGCTAACTCATATTAAATTAATAGTAAATCTACGTCGACGTCAACATACCCATCGATGAAATCAAACAGGTTTTACAAATATATTATACTACTTAGAAACTAGGCGTTTCATGACTTAGCATAATTAATTATGATGCGGGCACCCACTGAAACCGCAAGGGAAAAAATTGGCGTTCGAGAGTAGCATCAAATCTACAACTAACTACGTCATGGGTATACTGTCATAAAACCATACTATATATATAATATACAACTTTTAACAATTATTGTGCGTTTCATATAACACAAATAATTACACACAAAGCCGGGGAAGTATGGAATGACGATAATCTGGCTAGTATATACAACGAAAACACATATATGCTTAATAGCACTGTATACTAAACATTCCATGACCCAGAAAACACCCGTTTTATTTCTCTTCCATATGCACCCTGACTCTCGCTAAGCCTTATTTTGGCAGTGGTCTGATCGAACATCACCAGGGATAACTGATTTACGAGCTCTCCTCTGTTCACCAATCTTAATTGAAGAGAAAAGAATCACAGATGTATGTATTGTGTATGTATGTATGTTGACACTCTGTGAAACAATAGAAGTGACATTCCCGCCATCGTCAAGAGTGGAGCTGGGAGAGATCATCGGTCAGCTGATGTGTACTGTGGTTCCCAAATCCTCATTTCATTCATAGACCGCGAATGAAGACGAAACCCGTATTGCTTCTCAGCACATTCCATTGCAATGGTGTAGCCTATAGGGAGAGAACAAGCCCGAGATCGTTGATTTGTACAATTATTATGCTACAATGTCAGGAGTGGACAACCTAGGTCATCTCGTATGATTTTATTCTTGTAAGTGCAGTACTCACAGGTGGCCTTAATATTATTCCATACTGATGAACCTCATGATCGATATCATAGGTGTGGATGCCTATATCCTATTCAATAATCGCTCAGAAGCTGCTATGACAAGATACAATTTTCTGAAAGAGCTAGACACTAATTGATCATACCTCGAATTAGCAGACGATCAGAGCCGATGACCCAAGACTCAACTCTATAGTGTTGAGAGCTATTCATTTGTTTGCACTAGAGGCCACAAGCCAAACATCGTCCTTTCACCCCTGCTGTTTCTCTTCTCTACATCATGATTTCGCGCACGCATTCCACACTCTGTTGAGCTTTAACCTCTCCCAGTGAATCGAAACTTACAATACTTATTAAGCTACTTAATAAGTCTTTCTCAGACTTAATAAGTCACTTAAAAAGTTTTTTTAAAGAATTGTATGTCACTTAATAAGTTGTTTTAAGAATTGTAAGTCACTTAATAAGTTGTTTTAAGAATTGTATGTCACTTAATAAGTTGTTTTAAGAATTGTATGTCACTTATAATTTGTTTAAGAATCGTAAGT
>JAUZND010003408.1:0-12283 GCA_034780555.1 Coelogynopora nodosa
TTTCTCACAGCGCTGCTGGCAATGTATTTCATTTTGGAGCGCTATATAAATACATACATATTATTATTATTATTATTTGATCATAAATTATGACATAATGGAACAAACATGAACGAACAGGCAATATCAATTTATTTTTCACAGTCTTGTATATTACATAGTTACTCCATATCAATATCATTCGTTTCCTGTTACACAATTTTTTTTCCATGATCCGAAGTAAATGCATATTCTAAGATAGATACATATGTTATATAAGCAATTTATAAATAATTTATATGATATGTTTAACTATATTTACATTCAACTGCATTAACATTGTGCCATAATATGTGTTAGATATTTAATGACATTATTAATAGTTCTAAAATACTAATATTAAAAAATAAATATAATTTACATTTCTAAAATAAAGAAAACGATCACTGATTATAATTATATTGTACACAGACCAAGGAAACCAAGTTCTACTGATTGTTCACACATACAACTACATGTCTCACAGTGACTATAGTGCTTGCTTACTTGTTACTTGTATATGTTTAGCAGTCAAATATATACTTGAAAGTCATATATGGTGTTTATACAATAGATAACTGTGAGAAAATGTATTCTCAATTAGTTTTTTCCTTAGCAGTGTTATAATGCTGGCTTTGATGTTGAATTTATCAATTATGTTTAATTTTACAATAATTATTTCAAATGGAAGAACAAATTAAACATCAACAAACAATTAGATTGCTATATTTATTTAAAAGGAATGTGTGTATAATTGGAAGTGTTGTATATTTTGATAAAGTATGGTATATGCATGCAGATACATATATAAATTGTCAATATTTTAACATAATTAATATATTGCAATTATTTATAGGCGGGTGAGGACACTAACTCAGTTAAAGAATGTGCTAGATATTCAAAAATGCAGAAAAAAGAAGAATTCATATTCGAGTGCATCAATCCTTTTGCACGATTCGTTAAGATACAATTGGATGGAGTAGGGGAACTAGTGCTCTGTGAAGTTGATGTTACAGCTAGAGGTAAGTTGTATTAGTTCATATTTAAATTAAATAATGTTGAACTGATTAGTCCGTTACTTTATAGTTATGACTTTATCAAAATATATTGTAAATGTAAGAGTTGTGTAGATAAAACTTAATTCTTAATTGATTTTTATTGTTGTTAAATTTGTTACTATATAATATTTTTGTGAGTTTACTATACTTAGCTAAACAATAATTTAGTGAAATAGTATAGTTCGCTGAGGGTCATATTTAGTCATATTATCTTTCCTTTTTTATTATAACTATCATTTGTTATACGTGGTCTTTTTATGATCCGGTGAGTCAGTAAATCTTTTTCTGCTTTTTTGGATTTGCTTTTCATTCCACCGATTTAACTTGCTGTTTTATTACTCCAGACTTGTTTTAAGTAGAGTACACGCTATATTTGGATAGTAAACATTTGTTATAAACAATATAAATGTGGTTTCAGGATAACTCATTCTCTTTGTATGAATGTTACATATTCCTTTAAATCATCCTGATCTTATTATGAAATTTAGTTTCTTATTTGACAGTCGCATTGATAATTGTTTGGTTCTTTTTTATTTATATTACTTTTTTGCATTTGTTTTTTCTGGTGGTGTTGAAGAATTGAATGGAATGTGTTTATTTACTTATATTATATGAAATAGAAAGGATCTAGTTGCACATCTAGGCTAGATTTGCATAACGTTTTGCTGATCAACCAAAATATTGGTGTTGCGATCAATTTCTTCAATGGATATTGCTATTTAGATCAAGTCTAGTAGCACTTGCAAGAATAGTAAAATGCGTAATTCCATATATTTAACACTTCGTTTACTGAGGGGTGGTTCAAATGACCCCTCCTTTGTAAACGCGAATTAGGGTGTTCTAAATAATTATTAATGGCGATGATTTTATTCAGAATTTTGTTGCGATTTTAGATATACCTTATTATATATACCTTATTTAGATATAATTTATAAAAAAATTGTTTTGTTATTTTCAAGTAAAAATTGAATTGGAAAGCATAATTTTAGAACATGTAGGTATATACCTACTTTATTCCATATGCTGAAATACAACGATAGATATAATAATAAGCATAATGTAATGTCTCAATGTAATTTGTAAGGTCAATATTTTCTCATGGGCACACTCAGTACACGTTCTTATCAAAAGTTCATTACATGTTGTACGGTGACATTCGTGACATATTTTTTTCACCTTCCTCTTTAGTAAATAAGAAGTAACATTAATGGAATGTAAACATTTAGCAATGCTTATAAGTAAGACAGTGGTATCATAATTGAAACTTTAGACAATATCTAGACATTTGTAAGTAACATTTATTTATATATATTTTTTAGTGATTTTTAAAAGCAAATTCTGATCATTCAAATAGGGGTTGCTGTGAGGGGCATACAAGTGATACTCATGTCAGCCTTTACAATCAAAAAGGGTACAATGAACCCCCTTCAATAAAATGTTCAATATCAAATGAGACAAAAGTTCACAATGTTCTTACTTTTAATTATAAAATATCTCTACAAATATGTCTACAATGTATATTTTGCCGAACACTATAGTTTAATATTTTCAATATTTAAATCATGTATAGGTCATCAGGTAAATTTAATTTTAATGTAATGTTAACTATGTATTATAAATTATGTTACGTCAGTAACTGTTTAATTGAACACTCATACGACTTTTTGTCAGTAAACTTGGATGTGAAATGCTCATGCAAGCCTACGTAGAAAATGGGTCCATTCTGTTTCAAACATTGGTGAGTACAGAGAGATATAAAGGAAAATCCGTAAGAGATCAAATCGGTTCTATATATAGACATACACTGAGATGAGCACAAGCTGATCACAATCTGCCATTTGATAATCACTTACATGCATGCAGAGTAATGCTTATCACTATGTAAAACTTTGCATAGGTTGATATATATGTCATGTGTTGATATATGACAAGTTTTATATTTGAAAGCGCTTTTGTAATTATACACATATCATTGTAAACATTATTACTATACTGTAATTGTATCTACAATGTAGCCAGCTACATCTCAAAAGAGATTCCCATTCTATGTACAACCAAAAATTGTATTTGAAATAATTGATTATTATTATTATTATTAAGACAGAACCATTTTACTCTACAAAAACCGAGCTCAAAAAAATTGGATTGTGACTATTCAAACAGTTTAGTGTTGTAAATACTTTTTTTATTGTCATTTTGACTATGAGCGCCATAATATAAAACAGTTTAGTCGGTATTTACAAAAAGCATATTATGTAATATATAAGAACCTGGTCGTATCAATACATTTAACACGCGTGAATCTATATGATCAAACGGAACGCTGAGTGGTAACGGTGTGTAAGGTATATGGTGGACATAAAAGCTAATGAAATGAAAATAATCTGTCCCTTGTATGGGGAACTTCCAGAACTGCTTTATAAGTAATTTATCTTTGCACTGTATGATCAATTAACTGATGAGTCTTGCGTTCCTGTTTGTATCTTTCGGGCGGATATCTCAGTATGTTAAATATATTCTTACACTATAGTGAATAATTTTACACAAATCTTCCAAACTTAGTTCTATCAAATACTCATAAATAAATGCAATACGATACAGAAATAAATACGAATAATATAAAAAAAGAAATAAAAACAATAAGAATATCCTGAGTTAATCAGAATGCTAATGTTTTAAAAAACTCATGAGATTATCTTAAACGTAAAAAAATAATATCATTAACACACTTTTTTGGTAAGGGTAAGTATAATAAGTGTAGTGCACTCTGAGTCCATATGTATCATATCCGATATCATAAAGTCTTGACAACTTCTCGAATTGCAACTGAAAAACTGCTTGTATAAATTCAGCATATACAATAGGCATTCCTATTTATAAATTGTAAACACGTATTTTTATGGATAGTTTTTTGTTATTTATATTTTATTTATTCCCTTTTTAATTTTCATTCTCTCCAGTGGAAATGAAGCCTGACGTTGATGATTTCGTCATTGGTAAGACTGAAATAACTTTACACATACATTTTATCCACTTTTCTAATGTACATACTAAAGTTTAATTTGTCGATAGTAAGTAATTCCAGTAAACAATTAATGGAACAATAATGGAACAATAATAGAACAATAATGGAACAATAATGGAACAATAATGGAACAATAATGGAAAAATAATATAACAATAATGGAACAATAATGGGACAGTAATGGAACAATAATTTAACAATAATGGATCAATAATGGAACAATAATGGGACAGTAATGGAACAATAATTTAACAATAATGGATCAATAATGGAACAATAATGGAACAATAATGGAACAATAATGGAACAATAATGGAACAATAATATAACAACATAATTGAGCAATAATGGAGAAATAATGGAGCTATAATGGAACGATAATGGAACAATAATGGAACAGTAATGGAACAATAATATAACAATAATGGAACAATAATATAACAACATAATTGAGCAATACTGGAGCTATAATGGAACGATAATGGAACAATAATGGGATAATAATGGAAGAATAATATTACAATAATGGAACAATAATGCAACAATAATGGTATAATAATAGAAAAATAATAGAAAAAGTATACATAATTTGAATTACACATTATGGGATTTCTTGGTTGAGATGGCGAAATTCTAATTCACGCATTTATAACAAAGATATTCGACAAACTGTGAATCTGCTCATTGGATGAAGATCAATCGCAATAAATCAATTTGTAAGACAGTGAAATGCGATACATCCTCAGATAAGACCTTCACTAATTACTAAAGAGGACAATTTTGACAAAAAAGAAACCTCAGAATAATATGTGCTAATGCTGATGTTTTTGTTATCAATTTGTTACGTGTTTAGTAAAATATATTGTTGCATTTTTATGTGTAGTATTTTATACATTGTAGGCGCAGATTGTTATACATAATATAAATCCAATCACTGATAATTAAGTCACTCCAATTTAACAAGAATACCGTTATATAACGTATATTATTTTATTAATTTTTTCATACGTAAAATATATTGTAATATTACAAAAATATAGTTAATATAATAAATGGTACTACCAATTATCTAATGAAATCAAGCAAATAATAAAATACATAGTATAATATTACATACGCAAACTAATTAATTTATAAAATCAAACAGTTGTATCAACATTTTGTATACGTTTTTTGATATAGTTATTAGTAACATGATTAAAACTAAAGAGATAGTTCTGACCAGTGAAGGATTTAGTATTTGTTTTATTGTATTACATCTGCCTTGTTTGGGTTTTTAAACAACTAACAGACTAGGAAGAGCAGCCGCTGTAGGAAGATTTTTCCGCTGGTCTATTAGACTCGAAATTAGGATAGAAGCTACCATAGGCATGGAGCATTGGTGTAAATCTAAATAATATGTTGCACAATATTGCAAGTGGACACACACCAACGTGAGGTCATCTTTGTTAAAAAGTATCGATCCATTTTGGTCAAGTGAAGCAACACCAACATGTGGATGAGACAGTTAAACGAGAAATTCCCTTTTGTCCTGTCAATGTTGTCTATGTCGTGCCAAAGATAATTCAGTAATATATTGTTCGTTATGATGTTGCTTGTCTAAGCACTATAATCTAACCGACCCTATAGCTAGTGAAAAATAAATGTAATTAATGGTAGCAAAAAATAACTGTAACAAATGAAAATACACGTACATTTTTCAATGGGCCTACTTTATGCAACCCGTTATGAATATGTTGGATTGACTTGTTATTTATTCGATCATGTCATATTGTGTATATATTCAGGATTTTAGCAACGAGTCGGTAATTCTTCAAGTGGATCTACACACATATGACTATCTTGTCAATTATTTCGAATGTGTAAGTTATGTGGATTACAGCTACATCTGAGTGTAAATATCAATTCAGCTGACCTTACAAAATGTAATGTATTCATTGAAATATATTAACTATCCATCATTTATGTGACGGAACAAAGGGTATTCATGCAAGTGTCCTTTTTACGAATATTTAAGCACAAACCATAAGGACTGTTTTCTTACTGGTGCTAAAACACATTTTTTCGTTTGACTGATATTTACATCATTTGTTGACAGGTTGCCTAGTAAGAATGAAATATGCTTAATAAGGTTACTGTTGATGTCAATGTTGAGCAGTTGTATAATAATAGTATGTATTGTTATGACTTTATTATGACTTACTATGACTTAATTGTAGGAATTAAACCGTCCTTTCTTGGAGTATTGTTTTAAGAGGTTACCATGTTGTGGGTTACTGAACGAGTACAATCGAATACATGTCGAATGTATATACATAAACTTCGCTGGACATGCAAGACATTTACGGCCATATTGGCACCAAGCAATTTTTACAGTGTCAAAGACAGTTTTGATTATAAACATATATCATGATATACCTAACCTAATTTACTGAGTCAAATAATAATATTTGCTTTTATGTACAAACGTTGATGGGGTATTGAAATGTATGCTCATTTTGCTATATTCTTCAATAGTTTATGTTTTGTTCGAAACATTTTAACTGTGTATATTATACTGCAATGTATTTTTAAAATATGTATAAGTATATTAATGATAACATTTAAATTTAATTCATACACATTTTCACATTAACTATATATACGTACATTTTTTTAATGATTTCTGATTGCTTTAAACTTTGATAAATGAATGACTTGCAAAGTAAAAGCAAATATACTACATAATCGTATAATGTATAGTTGTCCTAATATAATAATATATTTTATAATTAAACTGTATTGATAACATTAACATATTTTATTTTAGTTAAATACTGTCAGTTAAATACAATTCATGCGGTATATTATGTTAGCAATTGCGACTGTAAAAAGAAAATAAATTTTACTACAATATTGGATTGTGGTGTAGGGCCTATTTAACTAGTATTCAAGTTATCAACATTTACATTTGATAGTACATAATTATTTCTAAATATTTTTAAATAAGTAAAATGAATTTTGTTATATTAAAATTTATAAGATGATACATACTCCATTAAAACGACCATCTATTAATTAATGATTGTAAAACTAACATTCCCGTCTTTTTATATATGTAGTGTCGACTGGTAAACCCACCAAACAGAGTAGTCAGTCTTTATTTTCAAATGCAAGACTCGCCACGGATGGTCAAAGTAATCCCAACTTCAATGAATTCGGTTCTTGCGCAATCACTATGCCTGAAATAAACCCTTGGTGGCAGGTTGACCTGGAAAATATATATCACGTTGAAAAGGTCGTTATTGTTAATCGTTTCGATTGCTGCTATGAAGCATTAACGAATTTTACTATTTCAGTACGTCAATTGCATGATCAGTATTTGCAACGAAATTTGAATGTATTTGAAATTCAATAAAATTAAACAGTAGCTTATGAGTGGTCTTTCAAACCCATCTAAACTAGTGACATGACTCATCGCTCCGGCCCACCCCCTACCCCCCCTCTCCCTAAGCTATATGACTCATCACCCCCGTAAAACCGAATCCGAAATAGGTATTTATGAGTTTAGGGATTTAGGAGTTTCGGGATTTAGGAGTTTCGGGATTTAGGAGTTTCGGGATTTAGGAGTTTAGGGATTTAGGATTTTATTAATTTAGTATTTAAAGGATTTATGAGTTTAGATTAGTAAACTATAATGTTATATTTATTGTATCTACTTATAACGATTTCATAATAGTATTACGTATCTTTCAAACCATTTCCATACTTTAATTAGTCATCATGAACGGCGAATCTGCCCTGTACCGCGTCATAGATTGTTTATTATTGTACTTTGATATCCAAATAAGCACTTATTATTATTATTATCATTATTATTATTATTATTATTATTTATACTGTAAAAAATAAATAATTGTACTCGGATTACAAAATTCTAAGTAGAGAAATAGAACTCAACCACTCGATGCACATGGCTACATTTTATCGTGCGTATTTGAAGAAATAAATAATTGTATTCAGTTGAGCGATCGATTACTGTCATTAGGGTACTTCTGATAAATTTATAATTTGCAAAATCGAACTCTGTCACCTTGAATTATTTAAAAACGATATTTACTTTGTTCAAATCGACTAATAGAAAAGCCATGGAAACCAAAACAAATATACTCGTTTCTGATTGGCTCGCGAAACATCAAATTTCAATTCCCTGCCCTTTATTTACCCGTAAACCGTTTTAACCTATTTAATATAGGCCAATAGGAACACGAAATATAACCTGGTCCAAGGGCCATTCCGGATTGTGGTTCGGTTTAGTTTCAGGGGGGAAGTGGAGGTGAGAGGGGTGATGAGGTATGTTACTGTTTTTAGTTGGTTTGTAAAAACTACTCATATACTACTTATCATATTTTGTTAAATCATTCAATAAGTTTTTTTAAATATTGACTAAGATATCAAACATTTTTAAGCAATGACTTTTTGAAGAAACGTATTATGTGCATGTCTGTATGCTGTAAAATAAATAAATAATTGTAAAGAATTAGTAAAAGAAAATCACAGTTTATGAATTATAAATTATCATCATATTTAATATTTAATATTATTATAATACTTATTATTTAATTGACAGACTAAATTAGTCATCAAAAGCTATTTAAAAAAAATTATGTAATATACATATATATAAATAATTTAGTATATTATAATATATTCAATTGATACACTAGTACAAAAGTTAAATAATTAAGGAAATTAAGTTATCTAAGGTAATTATTTATTTTAATTGCAACATACATATGTACAGTCAGGATAAAAAAAAAAAATTGTGCATTTAAACTTTTGTAAAACGTTTTTTGTATGAAGAATATATGTTTTAGCTACCTATAAAAATCACAATATTTAATTATAATTATTGCTGGCTTTGCATTGCAGAATGCGCTATATTTGAGTCAAATTTATCATATTATCTTAATAATGTTTATATGTTTAATAATTTATCTCGGAAATATAAAAATGTTCTTGCTCATCTGTCAAAAAATCTGTAACCATTTGGTCATAAGAATCAAAATTGTAGATACTATTATAATAATTATCGATACTTTTGTTTATTGAAAAAATATATATTGAACATTTAGAATGTCTATAATAAATCAACATTATTGTTATATTGTAAACATTTGAATTCTAGATTTTCATTGTATTTCTCAGTTGAATACCGTTTTCATATTTCTACATTTTTCGTGTAAGCTTTGCCTTATTTTACATCTTTTGGTTTTTAGACTTTCTTTGTATTTTTTCTTTTTTTACTGTTTTTTGCTTGAAGTATGTTTTTATGGCATCGTTAACTTTTAGTTTTTTTGCTTCTGTTTTTCCAAAGAATTAATTTTTGCTTCTATTTTTCTTTTTGTTTTTCAATTACTTTTATGAGCCGCATTGATCTTAGGTAAATTTTTCGAACAATTATTTTTAAACGCATGATCATCATATTTCACCAAACTGGTGTTTTATATTTCCTGCTTAGTTTAGTAGTTTATTTTTTTAATACTATTTCATTTTTAGACGCCATTTTGACGCGTGTTAATACATCTAAGGTATACAACTCTAACTGTATAGGAATTTTATAAATATATATATTCGTCATGGATACTTTACTTTTTTTTAATTTGTGCAGGAAGAAGTGTAATGTCTCGAATCAGTAAATATATATATATATATTAGCAATACATTCAGTATAGCATATATTTATTGACCAACAAATGTACTTGTTTGTATGCAAATTGCAAATTTATATAATATAGCTATTTGTTTAGGTTGGAGTGAGGGAACAATCGTTAACACCATGCGCGTATTACAACAAAGCAGCTTCAATACTATTGACACTAAAATGCATCCATCCTTCGGTACGATTTGTCAAAATTCAACTTTTTGGAAATGTAATTTTGGCACTTTGTGAGGTAGAAGTGTTTGCCCGATGTAAGTTTTCAAATATCGGCTAGTGGCGATTTAATAAAATAAAATTAAGATGTATTTTTCATTTTAGTTTTCATCACAACAGGCAATAACAGTAAGCGTTACAATATTATTGGTGCCTATTATGTTATACCTTATATAGAAACAAAAATATAATATGTCTATTTGTAGTTTTGGACATATTATATAATATTGGACAATAATATATAATATTGGACATATTAGTTCCCTGATCCTTTAATTGGCGATCACTTGCAACAGTTGTGCTTGTACAGGTCACGTTTCCATGTAATAGTATATGAAACTAGTCGAAGTGGTATGTTTGTATACATGAATATATTTCAGTAATCAATATTTTACTTTAGCATTTAATATTTGCAGTTAATGACACATACAGTGTCAGTTTCAGTCGTTTGATAAAATATAACTATCGCGGTAACGTAAATTAGTTTAGTTTCAATTCGCTTACAAAAACTGTGAACATAAAATTAGAATTATATATTTAGGGATAGAACAATGGACAGTTTTTGTAATATTGACCTATATATGCCATAGTTGGTCAAACTTAAATATATTTGACTTACGTTTCCGTGTTTTAGACATGTTGTACAAGCAAAGCTGCATGCAATCATACGTAATGTATTAAAAACAACTATATCGATAGTTGGCAGGGTTTATGTGATCCGGAATTCTGCTAACCTTTATAAGTTTACGATCTTCATGTGTTGGTTAAAGAACATATTATTTCTTTATATTTATTTAAAACATATATAATGTTGTTATTATTAAAAAACGTGTAATAGTAAACTAAACTATTATATTTTAATAAAACGTATATTTAAAATGTAAATATTAGCCCAATTGTGTTATCATGTACTCAATTTTAATGTACTTTTAATGTACTCAATATTACCAACAAGAGACTATTATAAATTACCGATTCGCTAAGTATGATTTATCTTACTCATAATCCCGTAAACATAAGTTATATCGTATTACTATACTATTCGTATGCTTGCACAATTCAATCCCGTGTACGGGATTCTATTTCTCGATATATACATATGTATATAGCAATTCATATATTTACTATCAGGTGATATAAACCCACTATACCTATAAGCCTATTAACATGATCCGTATTACTGCACAGTATACGACGTGTCTCAAAATATACGCATAATAGTGAAAACTGAAGAATCTTTAAATTACACTAATTCTATACACTAAATCTTTAATCCCTATTATGCGTCTATTTTGAGACACCCTGTATAACAACGTGAAAGTTAATATCGATCCTTTATTTCATTTTTTCTATTTAGCAGCGAAATGTTTAATTATATTTTAATTCAATTGTATACTAAGTATTATAATTGTTGTTTGCTTGGGCATAATTTGGTTCATATTTATTGTTATTTGCAGAAGATACCAAAGCATCTCTTATACCATTTACCGATATTAACCGTGAGATACGAATTCTAATACCTAGATTATGCAATGTAATGTATAGCTAGGTTAGTTTCAATAAAATGTATATAAAATAACAATTTCTTAAATCAAATTTCAAAACTTTTCTTTTTTGTGAAAAAATTATTACAATATTATTATAATAGGCAGTGCCACATACAACAAATAATGAGTAAAAGAAGAAAAAAACATAAATAATATGTAGTATAAGCATACAAAAAAAGAGTGATATTTAAAAATATCATCAGCATTCTTATGAGACTTTGATCGACACCATTACCTATTTCTATTTTTGGATTAGATAGCATTAATTATGCTTCACAATAATACTTGAATTCAATTAATAATGTACTATTTATTTTTGCTAGAAAGAAAAATTACGATACGAGACATATAACACATTAGCAGCTAAATTAGATGAAAAGCATAATTCAAAAACATATTTGACTACATAATTTACAATTCATTATAATACGGAATAGGGGAAAGGGGGGCATAACGGACACCCTAAGAGATTTTAATCCTTATTATTTAATATTGTATTATTATAGCTGTACAAACATAATTTAAGTTCAATTGAAATCTTAACTAACCTTGCATTTTTTCCTCAGGCTTTAGCTAAATATTAAAATTTAAAAAAAGAATTTTAAAACATATTATCCAAAAAATTTATTGTAAAATGATGGTGGGGCAAAACGGACACCAAAGTGTAATATAAAAATTGATATCCATTAATGTATTAAATATAATAGTTAATATAAATAAT
>JAUZND010003409.1:0-12283 GCA_034780555.1 Coelogynopora nodosa
CCTATTACGGATCAAGATGAGAATCTCGCTTGGACACTGCAGTCAGATCCGGAAGTCCTGATTCAGATAGTCTTTTCTTCGCTGGAGTCTGGCACCGGAAATCTCTGTCAGTTCCCAAGTTGCACGACTCAAGCGATGACTAGGGGGCACGCGGGACTTTCCCAGCCTTAAGATTTCCCGAAGTTTATATAACTATTGACAGCATTTCCAAGCTGATAGGGGTCGTAGAACGGTCCCTTAAAACCATTGAAAATCTACGATGACGCTGATAGTTTCTTCAGTGTTTGGGTATTTTTAACTGCCTATTTTGGGATTTTGATGTGACAAGTGCAACAATAAGGAAAATTGAGCAACCCTTGAGCAAGTGAATTTGTCTTTTTTTAGTATCAAATATAATTGTAATGGCATATATTCAACTTTGTTTCATTAACCATAAAACATGTTCCAGAAAAGAATAAAATGGCCTTAATTATATACCGACACATATCAAAAACAATCTCTTGGACAAGCTAGAATTTTGGTGGAGCAACGTTATATTACGGTCAATAAATGTGATCCGTTAAAAGCTTCAATTTAACTAACAATTTAAGTTTTGAAAAGAAGTGTTTTGAAAGTGTAGTTGTAAGTGTATTAAAGCTGTCCAAAACTGTTATTTAAATTTCACATCATTTTTTTCACAAATGCCGTTATTATTAAATGTCTATTATTATTTGAACAGGGCTTTTGCTGGATACATGGATTAATATAAATAAGTTTAGAAATTGTACCACTAAAAATATACTAAACTGATAACCCCATTTTGTATCCTATAATTCGAAAGACATAATTGTAAAATATATTATATTTCAGAATAATTTCCAAAATAGAAGACATCTATAGTCCAATATATTTATAAATACGTCATAGAACGAAAGAGCGAAAGAAAAATCGTGCCTTAACCTCAAAACTAATTTATTCAACACCACTATAAATTAATCTTCTTACAAATTCAGCACGGAAAACGAAGAAGCAATTCTCAAATTGCTCGATTATACCGAGAAGACGGGGCCAGACAGATGTCCTAAGAGGAACTATTTCACACATCAGATCGTACGAGCGCGCGCCTTATGCGTTTGCGTTCTTCACACGTCCGTCCCCCTACTCGTGTCAAATTGCCCGCGAAAACTACTTCTTTACCACACTTTACTAGGACAAAAAGCGTCGTTCACTCATGCCCCCCCCCCCCCCTTCCCTAGAGGAGCATTGGAACACAACTAGAATAAGAAGAGGATAGAGAGCGCGAGGGAAAGAAAGAGCCCGGTCAAGTTGTCCCGTTCACCCGAGTCGAGCGTAGTTCTGGTAAGTTTGAGAGACAAGAGTGTGTGTGTGTGTGTGTGTAGGTACTGCAAGAATTAGGACCGATGCAGGAGCAAGTTCGGCGCCCCATTCAACTCTCATCTCAACGACAGGTTTGAAGATGCAGTCAGTCAGACTGAAGTCTGAGGACGGAATGGACTGAACTGAGTGAGTAGTGTACGGAGCGGGGCGGGTGTTGACAGCACGAGTGATATTACATGCCAAACCAGGGGGGAAATCCCGGCGCAAATTGATCATAAAATATGAAAGAAGAGGGAAGTCTGCAGCAACACACTCGGAGATTGGTGATGTGAAGAGGGGGGCTGATTGCGGGGTGGGGAGGGGTGGGCGACGATGGGGCAAAAACAACTTCCTTTTGATCCGCGAGAAATTATAGCGCCAAGAGGGAGGATCTTCTAAACCAAGTCAGCTATTGAGTTGCGATCGGAAAACGTGGAAGGAGGAGGAGGGGAGGGGTGGGAATCGACGGACAAAGGACTCGGGGCTCACTCAGAAGTTCCTGGCAACTTATGGTACACGATGAGCCTCGAGAACAATTCCGATTTTATACATATGTGTTGTGTTATAGTCGTAGAAAACTATAGTGGGGATGGCATCGGCAGCATTCACAGGTTTTGTTTTCTTTCTTTCATTTTCAGATTTCAAAAAATATGGATTAATTAATGTTTGAGTCTTCTATTGAAGTTTCGGTGTGTTTAGATACATTACAGATTAAAGGGGTGGAAGATGACGATCTTAACCTTATAGAACCAGAAAAAAGGGTTTTTATAAGTAAAACTAAACTTAGCATGGATAAAGAAAATGAACTGAATGAGTCCTAAAAACAGACAAAAAAACAATAGTGTACATAAATATATATTGTATAAGATTAATAAAAAATTAAGAAAACAAGTAAAGAATAAAAGAAAATGTATATGTTGGTGGATTACATTAATTGGTACAACACGTAAATCTTTTATTTAAATCAATGTAAACCTTTTTAAAATTGTTAACCTTTTAAAATGTTCCCACCAAAAAACTTTAAAAAATACTCCATTTTATTGCATTAAAATTCTCTCTAACAAACTCTGTTTTTTTTCTACGCCAACAATGAAACCAACATAGAAAGGGACACATTTGATATACTAGCACATTTATTATTCAATGTAGAGCTGTCTAGTATGCAACAATTAAAAAACATTAATATTAATTTATAATATATCGATTACAAATTAAGGTTATTTCCTTAAAGTTTTAATAATACTGAAACGACGGCGTTCACAGAATTGAAACAAAACTCGGTGATGTGATCTACTTCTAAAAGACCGATTGTTCTTAAACTTTGTCACATTCCTTTACGATAAATATTATTTTAAGTTAATAAATAACAATTTTATTATTATGTTGTTTGTTTTTAAATGAAAATATTTAAAATTATTAAACTAATGATATATATGTTATAACAGTTCATAATTTCTATTTTCATTTGACCTTGAACTTTGACCTTGATCTTAACTTACTTTTTGCACCCATCCATTCAAAATAAGTGATTGGAAATTCTGTGACTAATTCTTCTGTGTTATTAACTTATTTTTTAATGTTACTATAAGTTTTAAGTATATCAGCAAATAAATTGTTCTAAATCGAAAAGTCACAAAATAAATAAAATTGTATCACAAATAGAATTCTGACAAGTCAGATAAAAGTCATTTGAAAAACATAAACATGTGAAAAACGAAACACAAAAACATCCCAAACCTTTGTGTTCGTTTTAAACCTTAGCTCAGATATCTGTAAACAAGATTTTTTTTATTATAATATGAAAAATTATCGTATTTTGCTGTAATTTATATCAATACAAGTTGACAAATTGATATTCTGAATAAATATATCTACATATAAATGTAATGATTCTCCCCCTACCCAAATACAGCAATCTAGATTACACAATATCACAATCAGTAGCATAAATCCCTTCAGACTAACTACAAAACATGTATTCAATTGAGACTGCATTTTAAAAATTGAATAAAAACTTTAAAAAAACTAAATAAAAAAAAACAAATTAAATGTCGTTCTTTTTAAGATTTCAATCATTTTTATTAATTAGTTGATTCTATAAAAATCAATAATCGTCGATCATTCGAAATTGAGCATTTATTGATTAATTATTTGAATTTCGACGAGGGGCTATGTTGTGCATTTTCATTAAACCTTTACTCGTATCAAACAAAGAAAACGATCAATAAGTATGTAAATATGGATATATTTTTTAATGTAAACGATAGAGGTACCAGAGAAAATAATTCATTTTATTTAATAATATAGTACACTGTTAAAATGTCTCCACTTTGAGGTGGCCACTAACTTTATCAGGACTAATGGAACCGTTTTTTAACATTTTCTACAGAAAAACACATTCTCTGAATTTCATATTTTGCTGCGTGATATTAATTATAAAAAATCTCCAATAACGTATATCTCGTATCCTCATAGTCAAATACAAACACATATTACTCTAAGTATACGGAATATATAAAGTACCAATTTCACAAATTCCATAAGTATTCCAATAGACTAGTAGAAACCTAAATAACACAAAGAGAATAAAAGCTTGTAAATTTAATTAAAAATGAGTAGTATGATGAGTAGTAGTATATGCACAATTCCGAATACCTTTGTAGCTGACTTTCGGTAGCGCAGTAGTGCCTTTTCTGCGAGATCTCTAACAAGTAAATCCCCACCGCCACAGGGCACAACAATCTTGCGATCACCAAAACTTATTGTCACCTTCATAGTCCATTGTTCTGGAAAAGAGGAAGAAAACAAATATATATACAATACATGTCATATGTAGTTACAGCTCAGTCTTATACCGTGTGCAATATACATACACGGAGTTGATATAAATAATATATAACACATTAGAGATAAGATGAAACGTCTATAGACTTTGAGGGATGGCAGTCTTAACGAAACAGACTGTGGGAATTACTGTTTTTTCACTGTCCTGCGCACGTTTCGCTGAAAAAATACATTAGAGATGAAACAAGATTGATTCTTTTAAAACTGGGAAAATGTTTTTCAAAAATGTTTATATTAAAAAAAACTACATCACACCCCTAAGTTACTACAAAAGATTCTATAGTAGAGTATATGATATAACCGAAAATATTTGTTGTGCAATTGTAAGTTTTTAAAAATTAAATTGTACATTTATAAAAATGTATATATATATATATATATATTAATAACAATATCATTCTTACTGTTCAAATATGTAAATAGGGCCTGTTTATTTAATCTGGATATAAGCCGTTCACTATCAGTTATAATATTTTATGATCAAAGTCTTCATCTGTACTGTGGTTCACAATTTCCAGTAAAATCTATAGAAGCTTTGATAACTCAATATCATTTTATATATCAATATCGATCACGCAAAGTTTTGAAATACCAAACTATCGATCATTTTAAAAATATAATTTAAGTATTACAATATTTAAACATTCGCATAAAATGAAAAAGACAGGCTGAAACAGTATAGATTCTAGTATTCCTTACGACATTCCCGATTATCTCTGCAAGAAACTATACAAACAGCACGACATTTAAAAAAGACATTAATACATGCTTGATTTGTATACTATATATATATATATATAACATATGTTTATTTAACAGAAAAGTGGTGTTTCATCTTCTTTTCAATAAACCTTACTACCCAAGCATGTTTCAAACGTTCCGTGATAGTTTTGACGGAAATAAAAAGCGCGTCGAAATTTGCTAATGACATGTAAAAATATGAATAGAACACATACAAAAAACATGACGTAATAGCTGGCTTTGTTCTATGGAACACATCAAATTCTGCATTTCTAATAAATGTCAAAGGTCACGTTATTATAAACGATGAGGGATAGGAATAAGGGTGCTTATATTTTCTACAAATCTCTCTATATATATGGAATTCGTACAGCAGAAAATATAAATATATTTTAATAGGCTGAGATTTGTTAAAAACTTGTTTGTTAAATATATTTTTATTACATGTTTATAAAATAGCAATTAATCATCTATTAAGACCCGCAATGTTTTCCCATAAATAAAAAACACCAGATGAAGTAGTTAATTTTCTTTAACAAAATATTAATTACATTTTTCAAGTTCAAGGCGAAGTTCCCTTTTTTTGCACATAAGCATCGTCGGTGAACGTGATGCTATCAACTGACACTAAATTAGAAGATGCTCCACAGATAAGATCACCAAACGATACAGCCTCTACAAATCTCGCCACCCGCGAAAAGGAAGTACAAAAACTCCAAAAATCAATTGATTTTGAAGAATAAGCTGCTAAGAATCAGTTAATTATTGCCAGGCAACAGAGAGAATTAGTGCCGCTTAACAACACAAACTTGTGAAATACAAGTCGCCGTCCGTCGGTAAGAAGAAGAAGAAACAAGCGGTTCTATGTAGGTAGTGGCGCTAAATAAATAGTTGCTATCGATTGTTCGAAACAATTATATCCATGCTTGTATGATTTATTTGAGTCAATAAATTGAAAATAAAAAGGGACAAACAGTTCTCTATAAATATTGTTTAATTAGTGTATCAGATCTCTTTCCTTATTGTGTTGGACACAAACGAAACAGCAATTTTAATTGACATTAATACAACCAATTGAATCAATCCATAAAATGCGTCATGTATACTACACAGAAAGTGTCATGTATACCACACAGAAAGTGTCATGTATACCACACAGAAAGTGTCATGTATACCACACAGAATGCGTAATGTATACCACATAGAATGCGTCATGTATACCATACAGAATGCGTCATGTATACCACACAGAATGCGTCATGTATACCACACAGAATGCGTCATGTATACCACACAGAATGCGTCATGTATACCACATAGAATGCGTCATGTATACCATGCAGAATGCGTCATGTATACCACACAGAAAGTGTCATGTTTACAACATAGAATGCGTCATGTATACCACACAGAAAGTGTCATGTATACCACACAGAATGCGTCATGTACATCACACAGAATGCGTCATGTACATCACACAGAATGCGTCATGTATACCACATAGAATGCGTCATGTGTACCACATAAATAGGCTAAACTCTGGCATCCATCTAAATTATCAAAATAAAGCATTCACTGCATTGATGTCAACAATGGAGGCTTATCAACTATAAAATATTTCATAGTAGCATAATAAATTATAAAACAGAATCCACATTTAATGAAAAACAAAGATGTAAAAAAATAAGTTCAGCAATATTTTGTGCTGAGCTAAATGATAACTATTAAGTTAATAATTTAGATGTTTATAAATTCATTAGAAGAAACATTTTATATATAATATTATGTTATAGTATTAATTGCTATTACCAATAAATACATGGTCAACAAAAGGGAAAAAATATAACTTATTGAAATATCAATTAAAATGATAAAAACATATAAATTGATTTAAAATATTTAATTTCAGAGAGAATTATCACAATCAATATTATAATTAAAAGAGTATGACTATACAAGTTTTATAAAAACTATATAACTTTCAAAATATACTGATAAAACTAGGCCTATAACTAAACATATGTGCAACCTGAAAGAAAAAATTTAAATAAGATTTATAAAAGTGTGACATATTTTTAATTTTTATCAAATTATTATTACATTAAATAATAAATACATTTATTAACATTTGTAATTCAAGCCCAAGTGTTTACTGTATAACCAGCATTTAAAAAGTCAAAAGTGTTTAATTGTTAGTTAAATACAGATTTAGATAAATAACACTATTAAGAATACTGAAAACAAAATTAAATATATCAATTGAAAACCTCTAATGTACCATACTAATAATCAATATAATTATAAACTTATTAAGTAAACTAATTATATATAGCTTTAACCAGAGCAAATGTGTATTACTGCTGAATAAATTCACCAAACCAGTCAACAAGGACAATTAAACAGAGTAGTTAACCCATTTCATCATAACGTTTAAAATGACTATACTTTAGTAACTAAAACTGAAGTTAATGTACTGTGATTGAAATGTTTTTGTATGCTGAAAATATTAGTTAATCAATGCAAAACTAAATAGTAACTGATGATCATTAACCCTTTCTCTATGGTAACTGAAATCAAGTGAAGCCTAATATCCTGTAAAAGAATCAATGTTTGTAATAAAAATATTAAATAGTTTTTGTGTTGAAAATCAGATGTATTAAAAAAATACAAATACTAGTCTATTCCATGTTATTGTATAAACACTTAAATGATGTTTGAGTTCATAGTATTTACTTAGTTATGTCCACAGATAGTTATATCAGCTATTGTTCAATTATGACAGTCTTTCATGCAGGTAGCACAAAGTAATGGTTTTGTCGGACGGCTGCTACATTGATAACCAGTATATTGGTGAATGTCATTTTTAATACATTACTTACTCAGATGCAAGTCTGCGCTGAAGTTTTAGCTTTGCAGTGGTGGTTGGAATATACGTTCTGGGCTGTGAGGTTGTGGCTCTGGCCGAAATAGTCAGACAACAATGTGGTGCTGTTTGCCACAATGTGGTTCTGATTGCACTCCAGTGAAAAGAACTATAGAATTTTTGGTGAATGCATAGAACAAATTATTATTTTTCTCTTAATTATTCGAACTGCAGGAGTTCAAAAGAAGTTGCTGAATCATGTTGATACACATCATCTTGAAACAAGCTTGAGTCTTCCTCATGATAGATATGTACAAAAGAACCTGGTCTCTAGTATCAACTCCACCTATTTTGTGGTCATATAAATCTATCAGAATCTAAATCCATTCTAAACTTTACAATATTCTCCACTGGATCAGTGTCATCTTCAATCTCATAATCAGAGTTGATTAAACCTTACAGTTTAGTTGGGTGTCCATTTTGTGTACCAAGTCTACTATAGCTATGACTTAAAAAAATAATAGCTTGTTTTCATGCTTTGTAAACAGTTATAGCAGACTAGTCATCTGAATTGATAAATCTTTTATCAATCAGAATGTTGATAAAACTATGTGCTTGACTTAAACATTGGTATAGCCAGCAATTAGAATTGGGGGTTGGTCATGATAATGTCACAAAAATCAGCAAAACAATTGTTTTTGCAGTTTCAATAAACATAATTTCCAATATATACAATATATTCAATTTTTTACAGTTTCAAAATACATCACAATGTATTTAATATTTAAATAATACTACATTCAGTTTATAAGAAAAGAAATATTGGAAAGTTATATAATTGTATTATCAAAAGTAAATAAACATGGGTATGGAATCCAGTAAGGGCCAAAAGGGTTAATTGTCCCTATTATTTGGATAAAAATATAATATTAAATATACAAAAATATATCTACTAATGTATCTACCTAATATTTACCATATATAGACTATTGTTTTACATGGAAAATTAAATTTATAAATTATTCATAAAGTTAAAACTAAGAAATATTATAAAAAATAATTCTTTTTACTATTCATGAATCTAAAAGAGTAAAAAATAATTTTAAGGCTGAAAGAAAGTGTGTTGGTAAATAAGACTGTCCTGAAAACTAAAATCTAAAAATGCATCTATACAAACTAATATGTTTGGCATAGTAGTAATCAAATAATAAATAAAAATAATAATAATTAAATAATAAATCCTATAATAAAGTGTATATATAACATTGTCTATATCACCATAGTTTTATCACAATTGCATGATGTATTGAAAATTGACAAGGAAAATATCTTTCAAATGATCAAATGAAATAATTTACATTTGTTAGAAATAATTGAATATAGGACATTTTATGAACATAATATAATGTAGTAATCTATAAGATTATCTACAGGAATTATAATAACATTATTATAAGTATTTGTTAAATAAAATATATAATACATAAAGTCTATGTATGAAATATACCTACCTTAATTAAATTATGTTAAATAAATTATAAAAATTATAATTTTAAACTTTAAAAAATATAAAGTATAGTAAATACATGTTTAAGAAATATATATCTTAGTTTTTATAATATTACAATTCTTACAGGGAGATGTGATTATTAAACTCAATATAATTATACTAAATATTCCAGTCAGACATATTTAATAAATAAGGCAGTAAAGTAGAAAATTATAATTAACAGATAATGTCTGACAAATTAATTAAATATTTAAAAATATAAACATTTAAATTATATAATATATTAAAGTTATAAATCACAAATTAATAAATAATTAAATATAAATGAATAATTAATAACTTATTAATATATAATGGTATTATAGTGTAAATTAAAATAAATAAAAGATGCGAATTAACCATATAATATAATGTATTATAAATATAATGAGAAATATTTTATATATATAATCTTAAAAATTATATTATTTTAAAAATAGATTTAAGAAAATATTGTATTAGGTAGTTATAAATATAATTATTTTAATAACTAGTGATCTATATATTTTAAGTATCCCCTGCATAACTTTATTTTATATATTATATGAAATTATGTGTAATATTTAAAAAAATATATATATAATACAAAAGATTTAATAATTTAATATAAAATGCATATATATAGAAAAAATAATATTTTCTATTATTTAAAATAAATATTCTTTTATAATATAATAAATAAACTGTAAAATATGTATTATTAAGACAGGGAAAACTAACTAAGCCAAGAAATGTTAAAATATTTAAGAAATAATATAACTTTGTGAATAAGCCAAAATATTACCAAGCATGTTAAATAGTATATTTATACATGTATAAATCAGCTAAAATCAGGCATGTGATTTAAAAGGAATTGAAAACCTGAAAATAATGGTTGCAAGTGGAGCAAGCAACCTATAAAGCTGCGAAGGGGTAGCATTTTTGTGCCTTATTAATAAATGAGCAAAAGAAGTAGAGGGTAGTTTTTATTGCATATTTAGGAGAAATATGACAATGGTCTTTTAACCTCAAAAACCTGGAAAACACTGAAAACCTAAAAAGAATATTATGCCTGTGAAATGTAATTATTTTAAGAACAGTTTAAAAATAGCAAAAATATTAATAAGCCAAAAAAAATGTAATTTTATGAAAATGGAATGCCATGTAGTTAATAGTATTAATAATAGTAGGCTTCTACATTATTACATTATTTAATATTTATTAATATTAAATAATTTAATAATATATATATATTAAATGGGTCCAGTGGGTCCAATGGGCAGTATAGTGCTATATATGTTCAAGTTAAAAACTAAATTGCTTTATAATTATTATTGTTTATTTAAAAATCAAAGAAATATAATTATATATTACTGCTAGTTATATTTTAAATATTATTATATTATTATTGATATTTTTCAAATATTATTCATTAGTATTGACTTAGTAAAATATATAGTTAAAAATATACTTTTAGGGATCATAGTTTTATTGAGATTATCTATAATTATATACAATTAATACAATATTAATATTAAGCTAATCCTGAATTTGTTAAGGCTGATGGTGATGCCAGTTACATGTAATAAAACCTAATCCTGATATAACAAAATTAACCCAGTCACACATTGATATAGAAGCTCGGCTGAATGCCTCACCACACACAGTAATAGTTTGTTCTAAACCCCTTCTCAACAAAAATTGTATCCACCCCTGGCCCTGCCAAGTACCAGAAATAAATTCTGATGCTAACCATGCAAATACAGATTTTATAACATAAAGTTTATCTCAGATATACTTCTCATCGGCATCAGCCTTAAGTTATTTACAATCAGCATTCGATTTTATCCTAGGTGAGGTAATTGGTATTATAGTATCAGGTTTAAATTGTATATTTGTTAAATCAGTAATAGTATCATATGTTATGTATAACCAATAATTACGACACTTTCAATAAAACAAACTAGTGAAATATCTTTAATTACATTTTGTGCTTCAAATAAATAAATCACTGTTCAAAGTCAATTGAATAGAATAGAATAATAACAACTAATTTCTGATTCAGAAATAAAATATAACAACATTCCAAAAAAAAAAATTTTAAATCTAGGGCAGAATTTCTGTTCAAGGTGAAAATGTTTCCTAATATTTTTAATATACTTAAAGAAATATTAATATAATTTTTTTATTAAATAATTAGATTACAACGCCAATTGAAATACCCGTGAAACACCCGTGAAAAATTTCAACCACTGACACTGATATGTAAATGTAAAAGAATAATCCCTTTTAATTAGAATATGTTCACTCATTAGCATTTTTTCAGTATGTTTGATCACTCAATGTTGTAACGTTACATTTATTAATGTCTGTATCGTAACACGTTTGCACTATGTGTTTGTTACTGTTTATTGATATACATGTTAATCAATCTGTCATTCGAATCATCTGATTACAGTTATTTCATATTTTATTATTTCTAGATCCGTCATTGTTGCTGAACTATAATAAACTGTCTCAACAAATTAAACTTTTTTTATGATGGACATCTTTATTTGACTATGGCAACAAAAATGGAACGTCAAGCTCCAGATTGCAACTACTCAAGCAAACATGCCAGCGAAGCGGTTGCAATTGCCCAGTACAACAGTCATTAAAACGTCCACCAGCATCCTGCACACACTACTACTTTGCCTGCCGAGCAGAAAGCTCCACGAATATACCGACCAAGCATTGTGGAAGATATCCCCGAAGAGGTGTGGAACAATTTCGCACGACCTTTGAGCTTTTCAAAAAGTGTACTACAATGGGTCCCCAGGAAATCACAGCACAGCTTTTCCAATGCTGCGATAGAATTGGTTGGAAAAATCAGAGAAAATCAGCTCACCAGATAGAAAGAAAAGAAATAAATCAGAAATAATAAAATATAAATCAAAAGAAAGGGTAACTAT